>JAPDSC010161115.1:15380-36116 GCA_026290005.1 Latrodectus geometricus
AGTGAAGTGTTGAAAGGCTTCACTTGGTTGGTAAAACTGAATACCAAGTATAATTTTTTGTTCTTTAATACAAGTAAACCTTGACCAGCACAAGGATGGAACCTCGTACTTTTACCATAGAAGTTCGAAGCGTTACAACTACATTAACTATTATTAAATATTTTTCAAAAAATGTATTAAATCTGATTTGGTGTAACAAAATTTTTAAAAAATCAAAATAAAGTATTCATTTCTAGCCACACATTAAATTTTATGAAGTTAGAGAATCCAGTTTTTGAGTTGTCATCACACATTTATTTTAAATTGTTTTTCAATATGATTTACAAAGGTGAAGGTATCATAGATATCCTGCGTATCTCCGTATGCAAATAGTTTACTCTTAACATCAATAATTGCCCTATTTTTTTTTTCCATCAAACATTTTTTTTTGTTCGTATACTTCTCTAGTGTGTTATGCGTGAAGAAAATTGCAGCATATTCAGATATGCAGCATGCCTATATCCTGAATGTGCAATTTAAAAAAGTTTTCAACAAAATTATTATACTATTTCCATGGAATATTAATCAGTTATGTACCATATGCATTTATATGAACAATAATATCTCCTATTATTTAAAAAAAATCTCAAATATTATGAATTTAACATAGAAATGCTCAAAACATAAATGAGTTGTTATGGAACTTTTATAATATAAATAATACATTCAATAAATTTATTACTTTGACGAAAGTTAAATATTAACAAAATTTAACTCTAAACTATTTTAATATTAGTTTGGGGAAAAAGAAATCCATTATTTTTACGTGAACTTAATGTAACTTCTTTTGGATTCACTTTGTAAAAAGGTTTAAAACAGCTTTCATGTAGATTTTTAGGTCTTGCGCGTTACGACTGCTGACATGCGTTTGACTTCGATCATTTTTGATATTTTATAGACATTTTCGACGATGCTGTATCCACATGCGAGGTGCATCTCTAACATCAAAAATACCCGAACGGAATCGACGAAACAAAAATTGTACGTACCTGGTTGTAAGTCTTATATAGGACGATAAAGACCTTTCACAATTTTTTCCACAATCTTTTTTGCCGTTACAAGAGAAAAACGAAAATGTATCGAATTTTCTGTTATTAACTATATTGGTTGCAAGAAACAACGAATAAAAATCAAAGATTTTGGTGTGTATTTCCTCGATATATATGAAATGTATTCCGATGATATACTATGAAAGTAAATTTCATAAAATTGAAGAATATATAATGGAAAACATTCCGCATCTGAAAAAAAGTGTTGTGAAAAATACAAAAAAAGAAAATAATGTCATAAATAACAGAGGAATTTTTTTTATATTTCATCAAAATTTCTTTCTTGCCCTTTTTAGTTTGTATGAGTTAATAACAAAATTTCGAAAATAACCGGTGGATTTATTCTATTAATTAATCAAATTTCTTTAATGTTTATATCGATTGAGTCATAAAAATTTTAAAGCCCTAATTATAATCATAATTTTTCTTTGTAGTACATATGCTTTAGATGAGATGTCAAAATTGAATATGGTTACACTTGTGATATATTTTATTGTTTGATATAACTTAATCACTTATTCAATAATGTACAAGTAAGGGAATACGCTAGTTCAGATGTATCAAGAAAAGTTTTTGAAACTTATAATCACTTACTTCTCATATATATATTATTGTTTTGTTGTTAGTAATTAGTCTATTTTAATAGGCTTATTTATTATCTAATAAATCAAACTATATATACATCAGCGAAGACATAATATAAGTGTCATCGTTGTAATTGTCGAAGAATTTTTCTCCATTTTTTGCTTGCATTTTTAAGTTCAAAATTGATGCCATCGCCTTTTGCACAAATTACATAATCAATTAATTTTTTGATTTTTGATGACGAGTCACCACAATACTTCCTTACCAGTGCTTTAACTGGATATGGAAGTTGTTGACAATCAAACACGAACCTTCTTGTGAATTTCAAACTGCTACAAGAACGAGTATTTCGATAAGAAGTTGAGTGAATTCCTTGTTGCTTAATTGGTTGGTTGGTTTTTATGGTGCAAGGTTCAAAAAGGACAAGCTGCGCCATCCTTGTTGCTTAGAGTGAATAGCACAAGGTGATAGGATAGCGATGCCTTGGACGTTTACTTCCAAAAATGCTTGTTTGATTTTATTCACCGAAAATACATCCTTAATATTTTTGCAAATTATGTTCAACTTTGCCGAGCATTTTACATTAGCAAAGGGTCTGTCATAACATGCATGCCATGTTTTTTACTACATTATGTTTCAAGAAAACCTCTTTGCAACTATGGATGAAGGTTTTATTTCCGTGAGCAAATGCAAAAACATGTTTTAAATTCCACATTTCTTTTTTACTAATTTTGATTGTTTTGCATTCTCGAATCATGAAAAGAATCACTAGGTAAGCGAAGACTTCCACCGATGCGAAGAAGTACACCAACTCAGAAACAGCATTCATGAAGCTCTATAATCAAGCATTTGTCTTCCTTGATTATGGAACGTACACCGAGGAGAGCAAAGAAAATCATAAGTGCCAAACTTGAAGTGGATGTGACATAGCATATGAAAACTATGGTACAGAACGATTTGTGAGCTTGATTATGTTATTGGAACTAGAGTGGTAAAGTATAATACATATTTTCTTAATGTCAAGGCCAGTTCATAGAATTAATATCTGTTCTTGTAGCAGTTATCTGATAGAATACGCCTTGGGCCATCGAAAAAAATATCAATGATTGTAAGGCAGTTAGAATATGCTTGGGAAGCAGAAATTAGCTAAATTCCTCCTTCGCAAATAAGAATATTTAAATTTACAACATTCTAGCCTGTTAAAGTTGGGAAAGTAAACGAATCCAAGTTTCAGTAGCGTTGCCTAAACCAAAAAGCATAAAAATAAAAATTTTATAATCTGAAATTTGTAATTATCACCCCTTTATGTCTATTCATGTAAAAGGGAATATGATAGAGTTTTTGGATTTCAAATTTGGCAAAAATGGCACCACATTGCAAACTACAATTAAAACCTCAGTTACGATCAGATTTTGCCCGCTTGTTAAAAGCGCAATGATCAGCCCAAAGACTTCAAGAATTTGTTATTTTTTTTAGAACTAAGGGAAGAAAAGATAATGCCCTGATCGAACATGTATTGAAATTCTTTCTTAGCAGCAGCGGACTGTTTCTGATTTAATTAATGACATACTGATGCACTAGTTGCTACTCTTTCGCAAATAACTGATGGATCCACAGCAATACATTTCCTCGCCAAAATAAAGGCAAGTGTAAAAGCCATATTGTTTATAGAATTACTATTTACCACGTCGGATACATTAACAAATGGCCCAGTCATAATTTAAAAGTGTAAAATTGAGCATTATGGTTAGATTAGAGACGTTTGGCGATTATTTTCTCGAAGAGCTAAGAAAGACGTACGTATTGAAATTCAGTTAGAATCTATATTGGGCGACAATCGATTCTTTCTCAAGGATAGAAACAATGCAAAAAAAATAGGAAAAAAGAAGCATTAATCATGTTAGTAATTTATTATTATTATTTTTTTTTTTAATAATTTTAAACAAGAATTTTAACAAGAAGAGGAAATATGCAACAAGAAGTGAAATGAAGTGACAGAAATTATGTAATGTAGCTATAAAAACACGTAACGTAATTATAAAAATATTATAATAATAAGTACGAGCGGATATAAAATGATGTACAACAAATTTAATCTGTTGCTATGATTTGTGATGGGGCTGAATTTAGTCACTGCTATGAGTACAACATACCTGTTATTCCCTTCGAATCGCCGTTTCCTCCTGCATCCAGCAATTGCACATTCGCAGCACAGTAGCTTGGATTCGTCTAGCCAGATTAACGAGTTCTCTTTTCTACAATGACTATAGGCTTTTATTCTTTTTTGGCCGAAATCAGAGACTTACTGTAAGAACCCTTCATACTCCCTTCAATGATTCATTTTAGCTGACCAAATTAGTATATAGTTAACAAAATTTAAATAAAACTCATAATCTAATTAAAAGTATCTATGAAATAAAACTGCACCGTACGCAAATTTTTTTAAATCTACAGTAACTACAGATTTTTTAAAATTTTATTTATTAAAAGCAAAACAATGGTATTATTGCAATTATCATTGCCAAATGATAGGAAAACGCCAGCAATAGATAATGCAACATTTTTAATGTTGTTGTCGTGTGTCAGCCAGGCTGGCAATATGGGGTGCGCTGCTCCACTTTTCCAACTGAACCATATCAACACTGATATAATAGAACACGTGGATAATGTAATTAATGATTTCTACATTCATGTTTATCGGGGTGATAGCTTGTGGGTTTGCGATTTTTCATCTTGAAGTACATAGATATGGGCTACTATCAATGAAAAAGCTTACATTATGGTAAGATGCATTGAATCTTACCTACCCGGTAATGTAAACAAATACCTCACACAATGACGATGAGATGTTAGGTCACCTATACGCAATGTCACATCAATATCTATA
Organism: Latrodectus geometricus; assembly: GCA_026290005.1. NCBI lineage: Eukaryota > Metazoa > Arthropoda > Arachnida > Araneae > Theridiidae > Latrodectus > Latrodectus geometricus. Next base: position 19,941 of record JAPDSC010161115.1, read on the forward strand.
AATTCCTACTATATTTTACACTAACTGTTTAGAAATCTATTTTTGGATTTTACGTAATAAGAACTTGGTTAAACATCGTAAATAAACCATTAACGTATTTATTTTCAGGAAAGGACTAACAATCACTCAGTCTGCAAAATTCTAATATACGTGTATATAAAAAATAAAAGTTTGTGACTATCGCTAAAACTTGTTAATTTCTATTTGTGCTATGTTTAGACATAAATTTAGAATCTAGATTTTATTTTGTTTAACTTTGTGGCACTGAAATGAAATCACACAATAAAAATTGGATAGCACTGATAAAAATTTTTTGACAGTTTTTGCCGTTAAGGTCTGATCACTTTTCTTCACATTTCATTTTATTATTTTTTAAAAGCGATTTCATTTGGCTTTATGAAGATAAAAAGTTCGAACTGAAATGCTTTAGTTCATGTAATAGATTCACTTACTTTCCGTCTTGAACATGGAAATAATATCTGCAAACATTTCTAATCATTTGGGACTGACCAAATCCATATTCTTTAGAAATGTAACGTAAATTATACTAAACAAATTATAGTTGATAATTAAAAAAATATTTTGGTTAGTTTTCTCAGACACTAACTTTAACCAAATACGTGAAAAATATTGTCTCACCAATAACACTTTCAATTTCCAGTTTCTGAAAGAGTTATGAAGAGTGAAAGTAAAGAGTAAGAAGTAGTGAAAGGGATGTGAAAGAGTATGTTATAAAAATTATTTCTCATAGTACTTTTAGATAAAATAGACGTATTTTATATTTTTATTTTTATTTTCACTTTGAAAATTTCAAAATTCATCAATGTGCAATTTTTATTTTCACTGTGAAAATTTCAAAATTCATCAATGTGCTATTTCCTTTATGTACAACAATAATATTCAAAATATTTCTGTATATGTGCAAAAAAGCAACCTACACATAAATACGCTATATTAATTATTCTGAAAACAATGTATTTATATATAACTCATCAATTTGAATCAACAGAATTAATTTAAATGATTCATTCATATTGAGTATCTTCAAAAGTATTGCATGAGAGATATGTAGAAAACCAAACTCTCATCAAGTTTATAAACCTTCTATAAATGTTCATTATGTGTCCCTTTGATTATCATCTGCCCGTGTCATGTCACAAAAATCATTTCATACTTTTTATAGCAAATAACTAAGGTTTTTAAAAAGTGCAAATACTATCATAAAATGTTTTGTTAATGTGTCTAGTTTGTTTTCCTGAATCTTCTAAAAATGCATTGCAAGGCTTAGGAACACAAGAACAACTTAAAAGAAGAAAACTTTTCCTGGTTTTTTCCTTTTTTTGAGACAGGCACTACTGCATCACACTACTGGAGAAATAATGGACTCGTTCTGTCACTTAGAATACACAATAGAAAATTGATGTGACTTTGCAAATATTTTCACATATCACTCATGTGTACAAGTAATGATTTCAAAATACAGCTTTTTCAAGACTTAATTTATGCTAGGATTGTATTATACTATTTATTTTACCAAATAAATTTCAACATATGACATTATATAAAAATCAGAACCCAAATATATAGAAGGAGAATTATAAATTATAAAAAATATATACTATTTAGAATTGCAATTATTTTTCTTAATATGCTAGGAGACTTCAAAACTTTTTCCATGATGATTATTTTAACCCGCTTAAATACTTATTAAGAATTTTTATATAATTTGTCCGGAGTCATTTATTAAAAATATATTGTTTCGTTAGAAGACATTAATTATGAAATCGCTTTGAACAATTATGAGCACTTGACCATCAGGCAAAAATGATTAGTTAAAAAATGAATAAAATATTTCAGCGTATGAGGAAAAAATGGCGCGATTCATAATTTGATTCTTAAATACCTTCTAAAATTATTTTTTATCAATTTCGAATAAATGTTTTCACAAACAAGTGAGGTTAAATTTGTTTCATTATCGCATGTGTTAACTTAAAAATGTATATATATATGTTTGAATAATTTTCACACGAAATTCAATAAAATACATCATTCGAAATTTTCGAATGTCGCTGTACAAAAAGAGCACCCTGAGAAGTTCATTCGCTAGTTACTTCTTTTTGTGTTTTTTCTTCCTTAAGCACATTCATCAGCTTATGAATCATGTCGGTAACGATTCGAACAAGATTGCCGAATACCCACATAGGTACCGGACAGAATTATTGCCACTTACTAGTAGGCGGACGCTAAAGCAAGTTAGAACTTCTCAGAACGCCCACTTAGTTTGACGGAATCTAAGTATATATACATTATTATAAAATATATAAAAAAGAACTGGTAAGTATGTAAAATTAAGTTTGAATAAGTATTTTCTATATTTTAGAAGTATAATTCAATTTTAGAAGTTTTATAAAATACATCTTGTCAAACTTTTCAAATTGCAATGTAGATCAAAAAATTGAATCTACATTGCAATTTGACAAGTTTTTTTGTTTTCGGCAAACACCAAGTCAGATAAAAGTTAATTATAGATCATTTAACATTTAAAGACGGATATATTATTTAAAGGAAATAGGTGAAATATTTAAGAAATATATTTTTCATTTAAAATGACATGCTTATTGAATTCAATTGTAGTATCATGAGAGATACAATCATTTCAATGTTGGTTTGTTTCTCGCTCAATGGTATTTTTTTTCATTTTTAATATGAGGGCAAATAAGATATGAACTACAGTTTAAAGTAGATTCCGAACCACGACAAACATCCAAGTTCAAGATGGAATTTGAACCCACAAACTGTTGACAGAAAGCAAGATCACACCATTCGACTGTTTAAGAAGTATTTCATATATTTCCTTTAAATAAATTTGATTCAAATGCGAATTAACATACAAATTAAAATATATTTTTATGATTTAGAATCAATATAATTATAAAATAATATCTAAAATTATTTGTCAATAAGATTAAAATTTGCTGCCATTCGAAATATTAAAATCACAGGCAAAATAAAAATAGGTTGAAAATCCTTTAAATCATAACTTCATCAAGTTGATAAAATTCATAACGGCGTAGCAAAAAATAATTACGAAATGAAATTTTTTAGCTTAAAAATATTGTGCTTCACAGGTGTCGTTAGGGATGGGAAGAAATACTTGTAATCAGTATTTTGTAATCGGTATTTTGATGTAACAACCTGTAATCAGTACTTTTTTTCCCAAATACTTGTTACTTCCTGTTGCAAAGTTGATGCGAGTTCAGATATGTTTCAAGTACGTGCCGAGCGAGTCGTACGTGCTTATTACAAAGTAAAAAGCAGGTACTGATTACTTTGTACTCGTTTGTTCCAAAGTAATCAATAACAACCACGTACTGGCTTGTTCCAAAGTAATAAGGTACAATCGCGTACTTGCTTGTTACAAAGTAATAGTACAACCGCGTACTTGCTTGTTCCAAAGTAATAAGGAACAAGCGCGTACTCGCTTGTTCCAAAATATTCAGTGTAATTACAGTATCTTTCTCTAGAAGGGAGGATGGATAGGAGAAGGGAAATTACAGCTGGTTTAACTGGAAAATAGATGAGGGATTCAAAGAATCCAAATTTCAAAGAAATTGGAAGAGATCGCATGAGTAGGAGAGGGGAGTGTAATGAATAAAATAAATTCGTTTTAATATTTTTATTAATAATTTATATAGTTATTAATAATAAAAATTACATTATTTATGTAAACTATAATTTATTAAAATAAAATTTTAAATTTTTATGACAAAAAATAATTTAATAAATTTCAATAAAAAAAAAAATCGAGTTGCGAGAAATAAAAATAATAGATGCGCTTGAATGAAAGAAGCATTTCGTTCATTCCTTTTGATTAATGAAATAAATGAGTTAGGAAAGTTAGTAATCGTGGTGCATTTATTTAGAGATTATCATTTTTTGTCAAATATATCACGCTTTTATTATTTATTATTATTTTAAGATTTTCATTTCTTTATTTTTAATTAAATTTTTAAAATGTGGTTTTTGTATCCAAAATTCTTCTAATAACTTGAAAAAAAAATGAAAGGGATTTTTTAACTATATTTCAGTTTTAAAGATAATTTTATAATATATTTTACATTAATAATATAGCTTCAGTTTTTTACATTAACAAATAATTTATTAACAAACAAATAAATAATTAATTAATATTTTTAATTAACTTCAATTTAATTCATTATGAAGTTTTATTTTGAATTTCAATTAAAAATTAATTAATTTTATAAAATTAATTTTTGATTTCAATGTTTGTATTAAAAAAATCTAATTTTAAATTGAAAAAAAAATTTTTTTTTTTTGATCATTTGAACAAGTGCGAAAATGTTTTTATACTAAGGTATAATAAGTATATTAATAAATATCAATCATTATACTCCAAATACTGCTTAAAATATTTTGATATCACAAACAAAACGCTGCATAGACTTATTGATATTTCCTGAATTTTATAATTTCAAACTACATCGAATTTTAAAATTATATAATTATTATTTTTAATTAAGAATGTAAATTCCGATTGTGAAAGTTTCAATTTAAATCCTGGAGTTAATTTGATAACAAAAAAGAATATATTTTGTATTGAAATTTATTTGTCACAAATTTCTGGACAAAATATAATATAATTCTATTTAAAAAAATGAACTGAAATTTCTTACAAACTATGATTTTAATAAAAATTTAAAACAATGAAAAAATGTTTGCAATTTTTATAACCTAATGAGATAATAAAAGAAAATTTGAATTAACATGTATGATTCTTTTTCTATAATATAATTACATTACATAATTTAAAAAATTATAAGCATGAGAGTATTGGGTAAATGCGACAATTTTGCTTGAAAATGTTACCGTGATATATATCATAAAAATATATGACGTAAATTCAGCAATCACTTTGGTGGTATTAAAAATAAAAAATGTAAATATGTATATATAATATAATTTAAATATTTGAAAAACCACCAGCTGTTTGAATGAGCCCCTAATAAATCAAATTTCCAGATATGCTTTGTTCATAACACTAAGTATTTGAAATATTATTAAATCAAAATTTTCATGATTGGAAATTTTATGAATTTTGTTATCATAGTTATTGAAGAAAAGGAAAAGAAAAAAATGTAAAGTTTTATATCTAGCTATTAAAACACTTACATTTTTGGTTTAGTTTACAGATCTTGATAAAAATGTTTAATCATATTACTTACAAAGTACATCTTATTTCTTTATATTCTTATATAATCGTTACTTTATACCAAAATTGTGAATTAAAATATAAATATCAAGAAGTGTATTTTATATAATAATTTCTTAAATATATGAAAAATATGTAATATTTTTTAATAATAGAATGTAATTAGTTTCAGTTTAAAATATAGTATCGAAGTCATGATAAAATTATAATTGAACATAAATGGTTTATATTTAAGAAATATGTGCTACAAATCTAAAATACACATGGGAAATAGCAAATAAATTTTATTTCCAAATGTATATTACAAAAAATGTTATTTATTTTTTTAAAAAAACTAAATTTTAAGTATTGAAACTTTTTAAATTAATATTATAATAAATCGTAAATGGGAAAAATGTGAAGCTTAATCATAACGCTAAATTAAAACTAGACAAATTTTATGAAAATTGATTGTTTTCTTCAAATTTCCTAGAACTATTTTAATTTTCCCACCAGTGTATGCTATCTCATTTTTAGAAAAGCAACAGTATAAAGAACCCTATCTATTTTTTGGTCGTAAAATTCCCCTTCTTCCATTGGGGTCTGTCTACTGCTGGACATAAATTTTTATAATGAGCATTTTAATAAGGATGGGACTCCCCGTATTATTTTACGACCTTAAACTGAAAACCCCTTCTTCCACTGTGAAGATTAGTCTGCTGGACATAACTTTTTGACCAAGGGCTCTATTAATGGGGACTTTCTCACGGGGAGTTTCATTTTCACAGGAATATTATATGACAATATAATTGTTTTATTCACATCATGTATTAATTACTTTTGGTATAATACAAAAATTTTTCTTATGTAACTATTTTCAATACATTTTGTGATATCTTGTAAAAATATTTATTTGGAAAATAAATTGTGATACTTTTCATTTAAAATCATTTTGCATACGAAATATCAATTTATTTTAGTTATTGTAAGCGAAAAAGATTGTATATTATATGAATTTTTGTTGCTATTTTTCTTTAACTTCATGCTAATTTTTTTTTACTATGGTTTTATGTAAATATGAGTATTTTTTAAATTCCTCCATTGCTTTGTTTCACTGAATTTTGTTTTAAAATATAATTATAGAGTTCAGAGTTTTGCAAGCAAAATTGTTTTGTATTTTTTAATTATTAATAAGTTTTAAATAAATATTTTCATTCTATATCAAAATAATTTACATAGTTGAATAAAATTTCACACAATGAATTTTTATTAAATTGTAAAAATACTTTGATGCAGAATAAACATATTTATTTTAAGCTTGTTAAATACATATTTTGTATTTTATTTTGGTTTCCAGGTTTTTTAAATTAAAAATAAAATTTTTAAAATAAAAATAAAATTTTTAAATTAAAACTTTTATCGTTATCTTATTTATTCTGCTAATTTTTTTTATTTTGATCAATATAAACATGTATATTTTTTATTCGGACATTGTTTAGTTTTGTCATTGTTTGTTAATTATATTGAGTTTAAAATATTAGAAAAAAAGTTGTTTCACATTTTTTACGATGCAATTAATTTTTATTCGTATAATGGGAGTATTGATTTGAACATAATAAAGGCATATTTATATAAGTTTAAAATTTTGAAATGAAAAAAAAAATGAATAAATTAAGTCAGTTTTAACTTTTTGTCTTTATTTATGCCAAATGTGTATTTTTTTAAACTATGGATTAATGTAAATAAAATATATTTATTTTGTTCCTCATTTTGTATTAAATATTACATAAAATTTAGATTTTTTGTAAAACTGTTTTATATTTTTTGATATTTAATGAATTTTTAAATAACTATTAAAGCTACTCTAATATAGAATGATCATATCTACTTAAAGTATATTAAAACAGTATTAATAACAAAGCTAATTTATTTGTCAACAAATTATATAGGACTATTGAAATTAAAACAAGATATGTGTATTAATGCAATTTTTATTTCCGAAGAACCTAATTTATCTACCACATAAAATATATACAAATAAATGTTTTTTTATAAGAAAAATTACAGTTTATTATACTATCACAAATATTAATATAATTATTTTGTTAATGTTTAAAAATATAAAAAAAATTTGAAAATTTTGTGTTTTTAATTAGTTGCTGTATTTTTTTTAAGCAACTTTCAACAAAAAGTAATAATTTCTTTTTCTAACAAAATATCTTTGTTATTAATTAATCCTCTCATATAACAATTATTCACAAATTATTTACCATTTAATTTTAAAATTTTATTTATTTCATTTAAAAATTTTACTAAATTGAAATAAAAAATTAAGCTGATAAAGTTGAAAAATAGGTCTTCTTAGAACATTCGTTCTTGATGCCTTATGTTTTTAGTAATACTTCTTATAAGTTTAAAGTTAACTCACAGATTTACTTATAATTTAACAGCATATTCAGAAATCGACTTCTTATTCTTGTTTTTATTAAACCTCTTAACTTACAGTTGCCACTTTACAGAATACAAACTACATCAAACAAAATAAATATCGTTGCAGTTACAACATCCTCCCACCTTTGGATTGGGAGTTTCCTAAATCACAATCTAAACTTAATACTTAAATCTACACTTAACAATAAATGAATGTTCAAGATAAATATTTCAAATCACAAGTCCAATTTTACAGGAACTTTTATAATTCTCCCGGACCGGGTTTTTTCACATTTATGGTCAAAGTCTATCTTGTTTGATAAACCTTTCTGTGTAGGCTCAATTTTTTCAACTCGTTGTTCTAGTCCTGAAAGTTTAATTCGGTCTTCTGCTTGTTTAACGCTCAGTTCTAATGGGTAAAGACGTTGCAATGGTCTGATGATTTCACCAGTAGCCATTCGTAGTTTTGCCACTCTTCTTATATTGTCTCTTCCAGGATAAAGTTCCAAGACTTTAGCAATGGGCCAGTTCAATCGTTTCTGATTATCAGAACCAACGAGCACAATGTCTCCAGGAGATATCTCTTGACGCTTTGAAGTGAACGGGGGATTCTTCACTAGTTCTCCTAAATACTCTTCCTTAAATCTTCGTCTTAATTTCTGTCTTAGAGACTGTAGATAGTGCGCTCTTCTCAAAATACATGCTCCATCTACAGCATCTATGTCTTCAGTTTTGCTTTCTTGAATATCTTGAATGAAAAGTGCCGGTGTTAAGGCCCTTAACTCATTAGGATCATCATACAAGTAGGTTAGAGGTCTACTGTTGATCGTAGCTTCAATGTCGCACAGTACAGTGACCATTTCTTCGTAGGTTAGACATGCTCTTCCCAGTGTCTTACGCAGCAACTCCTTGACAGATCTTACTAAACGCTCCCACCAACCGCCGTACCACGGTGCAGAAGGGGGACTGAAACGCCACTTTATCTGATGGAGAGCGCATTCTTCTTCAATTCTCTTCCAATCTAACTCTTGAAGAGATCTTGCTGCTCCTACGAAGTTAGTTCCGTTGTCTGTATACATAAAGGATGGCCTTCCACGTCTTGCAATGAAGCGCCTCAGTGCTTGCAAAAATAACTCGGAAGAGAGACTGGTTACCAATTCAAGGTGGATGGCACGATAGACACCGCAAGTGAATAACACAATCCAGGCTTTCTCTCCTTTCTTCAAATAAAGGGGTCCAGCCAAGTCAGAACCAGTTACCTGAAAGGCTGATACTTGCTTTACCCTTACATTAGGTAATGGCGACACTTCAACTTCAACTCGCTTCGATGAAAACCTCTTACATGGCATGCACTGATACAAAACTTCACAAACCACTCTTCTTCCCCGTGGAATCCAATATCTTCTACGTAATGCAGACAACGTACACTGCACTCCACTGTGGCATGCTTCTTTATGAGTCTGTTCAATCAGACGTCTTACGATAGGATGGTCAGGCAATACAATAGGACAAGTGAAATCTTCTGGCTCTTCAGTGAGTACCAGTCTTGTTCTCACTCGTAAGAGATCTTCTTTCTCTACGAACTGTATGCTCTTGCAGTATTTGTCCTTATTCTTCAACCTCCACTCGGACTGGATAACCTTGATCAACACTTTTTCTGCCTCCATTATTTCTTCACCAGAAAGATTCGATTTCTTCTTTGTCTTCAATTTGCAGTTGGAGATGAAACGCATCATCCACGCGACCATTCTTACAATTTTTCGGTAGGCTGAAAAGTAACCCAATCTTGCACTAAAATCATGCTCTTGAATAACCGTTGCATTTGCGACAACTGTTTTCTTCCTTTCAACCAAAGCTTCTTCAGGTATGGGAGTGGACACGAAAGTCGGCCAGCAACATTCGGTCTCACGTAGCCATGCTGGCCCCTCCCACCATCGAGAGGTCACAAACTCCTTCCAACAACAAGAACGAGATGGTAAGTCAGCCGGGTTCTTCTCACCCGGAACAAATCTCCAATTGTTTGCTTCAGTTAAGAATCGTATTTCTTTCACCCTGTTCCCAACAAAAGTGTTCCACGACTCGTTTTCTTTAATCCAACTCAGCACTACAGACGAATCAGACCATACGAAATATCTTAAAGGTTTTTCCACACTTTGAAGAATCGTACGAGCCAACCTCGCTCCAATGACCGCCGCAAGCAACTCCATTCTCGGAATTGTTGGCATTTCAATCGGTGCAACTCTCGACCTAGATGCTACAAATCGAACAGATACTTCACCTCCGTCTTCAACACTTCTTATGTAAGCACAGCAAGCATAAGCAGATTTCGAACCATCAACGAAGATATGTAAGGTAGCATTCTCCACTTCTCCAAACAACAAACGTCGTGGTACTCGAACTTCATGGATCAACGACATCTCTTTAATCCACTTCTTAAACTTAAGCTGAAACTCTTCGGGAAGCTCTGTGTCCCATGAGAATTTAAGTTTCCAAGCTTCTTGTAATAGCAGTTTGGGTAGTAATAGCACAGGAGAAACAAGTCCAAGAGGATCATAAACGCTGTTCACAATGGACACCAGTGATCTCTTAGTCAATCTGACGGGAATTTTCTTCGGTTCTATGCAACGGATGTTATCTTCTGTAGTGTTCCATTTTAACCCTAATATCATTTGTTCTTCATTGCTATCACCAGTGTGTGCCCAACATCTCAATTCAAATTTCCCTTCGTCCATGATTTCTTTTGCTTGACTCACAACTTGATGTAATTCCCTTTCATCTGTTACACTAGTAACAAGGTTGTCAACATAAAAACCATTCCTCAGCTTTTCACTCGTAAGACGAAAATCTTCATCTTGATATTTTTCTAAACTCAGATGATGCTTGATTGTAGCATTCAGCAGAAACGGACTTGAGGAGACTCCGAAAACTACACGACAGTGGCGAAAAATTTCGATTTCATTTCTAGTTTCGTCTTTCCACCATAAGAATCTTAAAACATCTCTGTCACTGTTTAATTTCAAACTCAACTGAAGGAAAGCTTGTTTGATGTCAGCAGACAGTCCTATAGCGCCTAGTCTAAATTTAATGAGCAATGGAAAAATTTCTGATGTCAAACTTGGACCCACGCTGAGACATTCATTTAGAGATACACTTCCAGCTTGCCTCGATGACGATGACGCATCGAACACAAGTCGAATCTTAGTTGTTGCACTTGAAAGCTTGATGACCGGTCGATGGGGCAAATAATAACTCACATTCGGTTTGTTCTGAGTTAGCACAGCTTCAATAATTCCTTCAGATTTCCATTGACGTAACACATTGTCGTACGCTCCGAAATTCCCATCTTTTAGCAACTTCTTAGTCGTAGATTGTAACCTTCTTTCAGCTACATCATAATTGTTGCCAAGAGGTGGATGGCCTGCTAACCATGGCAAAATTACTTCATATCTGTTGTCAGAATCTTGCGAAATTGTCTCTTGAAATTGTAGAAGAGTATTTCTATCCACATCCTTTTTAGATATATTCTCGATTGGGTCTTTGATGCCTAAGACTTCTAGATCCCACAGCTTTGGTATGTCTCTTTGCATACTTAAGGAAACCATATTCACAGCGCTTTTCTTTCCTTTCCTTCCTAAAACACTCCAACCTAACTTAGTTTCAATCGCAGTGACTCCTGAACTGAAAACTTCTATTTTTCCTGTTAGGATCTTGGCCAAGGCATCAGCTCCAAGTAAAATTCTGAATGGTGGATTTCCAGGACCAACATCAGATAACTTAATTTTACGGCGGACCAATTCATCTAATAACTTACGGTCTCGAACTCTCGGCAAAGCGGTACAAATTACATCTTGATTCACTAAGGATACTTTACATGAAGACTTGTTACATGCATCTTGCAAAACAACATCGTACACTTGATGTACTGCTGCTGCAGTTTGTACACCTCCAAACAGGCTTTGAGACATCACTTCTTGACTGGAAGGTATGAGTTGCAGTTCTTCAGCCAAACTCGATTCTATGTAAGACCGATGGGATCCGTCATCAAACAAAGCTCTGACAAACTTCTGCTTAGCATTGTTCCTTATGATAACCATCAAAGTCTTTAAATAAATAACTTCATCTGATCCTTCAGAAGACGAGGAACTTGCACTTGTGGTCGTCTCAATCCTCTTCATACCTAACTCAGGACACATTACTTCATAGTGCCTTCGCCCGCACTTTGGACACTTTAATGAAAACCGGCATGAATTTGCTCTGTGGCCAAAAGAAAAACAAACAAAACAACAATTTTTCTTAAACAAAAGAGATTTCTTTTCATCAATCGACATTGATGCTGCTTTTCCACATGTATGACTCTTATGAGATTTTCCACAGAAAATGCAAACTTTGTTTGGCTTCTCTTGTTGGGATGTCAATGCCGATGCTGAAGCAATCTCGTTTTCTATGTCGTACTGTTTGCCTTTTGGCTTCGATCCAAACCCTGATTCAGCTAATGCGCGATGCTCTTCTGCCCTCACTTCATTTCCAAGAAAAATCATCAAATTCGTAAGCAATTTCTCTTTCTTAATACATGTCTCGTCGGAGTCCTGTTCCTGTCCTTTATTTAACCTGTGTCTATCCCATGCTTTCAGTGTTTCAATGGGTAAGCAGGATTCCATAACGGGATACAACATGTCAGCGTAACAATCAGAGGTTACGTCTAACGTATCCAACGCTCTTAAATATGTTCCTAACTTATCGTACAATGTACTTAATTTTAGATTGTTGTGATTCATTACTAAACTTAATAATTCTCTAATGTACACTTCTATGAGCAAATCTTTACGTCCAAATCGAGACTTCAAGTGTTCTATTACCTTCGCATAGTTACCCTTGCTCGGCGGATAGCTATCAACTATTTCTCGAGCTTTAGATTTCTTCACCAAACATGACAACAAGTATTGGAACTTGTCTTCTTCTCTTATAAATTCATCGCCATGAATTCTAGAAAATTGTCCCCAAAAGGCGACCCATGTTTTAGGTGTTAGGTCATATTCTTTCAGAACAAGCTTTGGAAGCTGTAAATTCGATTGAGATGCAGATAATCTTGAAACGCTATCATCGCTTTTCTTACTTGAAACACTTTCAAAAATTATCTTATTTTCTATGAAGCGGTCCCTGTATCTCTCTATCATATCAAATTCATCGTCTGAATATGTCATAACCTCACTTAAATTTGAATCAACTTGGAACAATCTCTCTGCTTTGTCTAAAACTTTGTGATACATAACATTCAAATTCTCAAAATTCTTATCTTCAATTTTCTCAAAATTATCACAAGCGATAGTAAATAATCTACGTAAGCTTTTCCGTTCCCGTAACAATTTTCTTACTCCTTCATCCGTAATCTCAGATAAGTCAGTTTCATTCTCATTAATGTTACCTTCACCATTCTGTGCCATTGCTAAATCTGTACCGTTAAGCCTAACTTCGAATTCAAATTCTTACTTTGCAGAAAAAATCGTTTTCAACTTCGCGGACGCCAGTAAATGTTCTGTCTTCTTAGAACATTCGTTCTTGATGCCTTATGTTTTTAGTAATACTTCTTATAAGTTTAAAGTTAACTCACAGATTTACTTATAATTTAACAGCATATTCAGAAATCGACTTCTTATTCTTGTTTTTATTAAACCTCTTAACTTACAGTTGCCACTTTACAGAATACAAACTACATCAAACAAAATAAATATCGTTGCAGTTACAACAGGTATTATTTTCTTATTTTTTATCTAATTTTATATTTTAAGTAACATTGGAAATCGGTAAAAAATACTATTGAGTAATTTTAAGATTTAATTTTGACGAATAGAAATATTTAAATTCTGAAAATAAATAATGAAATATGAATATTTATATTGAATGAAAAATGTTTATGAAAAAGTTGGTAATTTTTCACAGAAAAACTGTTTTTGGAGAAAATTTAGATTTATCTGCATAATGCGCAATGCAGAGAAATATAAATTAAAGGATTCTAAGAAAACACATAAAATTTCAACTAATGAAAAGTAAGCCACATAAAAATTATTTTTCTTATAGATTATCACATAATCACCTATTATTTAAGTTAATATTTATTTATAAATGGTAATAATTTAAATTAATGCTAATTATAATAATTAATTTATAAAACTACATTAAATATTATATATTTAATAGTTTATTTTTATTAATTAATTAATTCATTTAGTATTAATTTAATTTTTAATAAATTTATTTAGTAAATTAATGAAAACTTTGTAAGTGTTTTTTAATCCAATAGATGGCAGCACATTAAATGTAACAAGTACAAAATGTAATCGGTAAAATACTTGTTACTTTTAAAGTAACTGTAATCAGTACGTACCAGGTACAAGAAAAGTAACTATGTCCCATCCCTAGGTGTCGTTACTATGCAATATGATTAACTGCATCTGATATTAGTTTTTATAATGATACTTCAAAATGAATAAACTTGATCTCAAAAAGATCCATTTATATATCAATTAAAAATAAATATAAAAATTGGCAATCTATAAAAAAATTAACTCTGGAACTCCAATCTTTGTTTGGTTGTTATTACTCAATAAAAAAATATTTGAGTCGTTCACAAGTTTTTAAGGAATTCTTTTCGTTACATATTTCTAAGAATATAAAATAAATATAATTAAACATTTAGAATCTTAATTAACAATATTGATTATCCCCATATATTATTTTTTGGCCACTTTGACACTGAATTTCATTGAAACAATATGGTGTTTTCCATTTATGTTGGGGTAAACAATAACAAAATAAAATTTGTAACTTTGAAGGTGCCAGCTATTAGTCTAAAAATGTAAGCATTATGATAGAGAATACAATATATTGTTATTTTAATAAACAGTCAGAAAAATTTAAAATATATTCTGAATATCCATTTTTCTTTACTTGAAAAAGAAAAGCACGAAGTATTAATGAGAAGGAAGCAAAAAGATTTGTGAAAGGTTTCACTTGTAATCTTCTAATTTTTTATATTAAAATTAAATTTTGTCTAATTTTTATATTAATAAAAAAATATACAAGCCCTTAAACTGCATATACACTTACAATATAGACACACACAAGCATAAGCGCGCCAGTTATCAAATACCGATTGTGCTCGAACTTCTACTTTGCAATTGCGCGCTATTTCAAATATCAAAATTTCTAATATTTTACTATAATTACTTACTACAGAACTATTAAAATGCTAATAACCAGAAACTAATTTCACAAAGATTGCATGAAGTGTAAAACATATATAAACTAAGTATCGCGCAGTTAACGGGTTACAACCGGGCAATAAACCTAAATCTATAATGTGAAAAACATGCATTTTCATGAAAACTCGAATTTTAATTTACCAGGCAGTGGTGTGCACCTCGAAAAAACAAGTTAGATTTAAACCGAGCAATAAAAATTAGTCTGTAACGTTAATAAACATTCATACAAAAACTGAGTATCTAACCAATTAACAATACTATTCTGTATAAATCTAAACAGAAATATTATAGACATGCTTAACGTGCAACATAAAATTTTACTCATAAAACAGTAATGTTAATTAAAATCATAAAATCATAATTACTCACCTAATGTCTGCTTCCAGAAACGCCGCCACCGAAAATCTCAAATTGTAACTAAATCAAAACAAATTATTAATCAAATGCTTCAAGGGTTACTGGCACACAAACCGAATTTCGCGCATGTACATTATCAATGTAACGTCATATAATATATTCTGCATTCAGATGCGGTAAGTCAGTTTGGCACTTTTTATCGCGCATATAGGCACATAGTCTTTGTGCCTTGGCGCGTTTTATGAATAAAGTAAGCAATTATAACAACAGTTTATCAACAGAAATTTTTAAATTGAAATTTCTAATTAAATAAGTATTTCAGTATAAAATTATATTCAAACTTCTAATTTAAATGTTTCAAAAGAAATTCAACAGCATGCATATTATTTTAAAACACAAAATATGACTTTTAGTCTCAAGCATTAAATATAAAGTATCCATAAATGAAAAACACTTCCTATAGTAAGAAGTATTTCTTTTTATATTATCCATTTGAAAAAAAATAAAAATAATCCTCTAAAATATATTCACTGCATGAAAAAATATCAGAAAGAAGAAAAAATCTTACTCAGAACTTTCTAAAATCATAACTGAATCAGAACAATAAGCATTCTTTCCCAGAAAGCTGACGCCATGACGACGAATCGAAATTCGAAACACTTGTAATTTTATTAAGCTCCTGATTTTCAACTTTTTTGTTTTGATTTAGATTTTAATAACACTTCAAGAAATTATAAAATTAGACATAATATAGATTAAAACTTATCTGTTATTGTCCAGAATGACGAATCTTAATGATCGAATTATTCCAGAATGTTAATATAATTCTCTGTATGCAGGATAAAAGAACTTATCTGTCAAAGAAAAATAACGAGAGAGGTGCAATTATTAATTTCGATTTTAAGTTTTGGTTTTCGATGG
>JAPDSC010161135.1:2500-10119 GCA_026290005.1 Latrodectus geometricus
TACAGGGTGATATAATTAAGATAAAGAGATAATTTTGTAGTACTTGGTGTAAAAATTTTAAATCGCAACCCATTCTAATCAGTTTGTAAGATTTTTAACAAAAAATTTTTATTTCTTACTTATGTATATTTTTTTGATCAAGTAATAATAGATTTCATAAAAATGTATTGCTTTTGCATATTATACAAAATGTATTCTTTTTGTATAATGTGTGAAAGTAAATTTCTAATATTTAGCTTTGAAATATTTTTAATGTATTTATAATAAATATTCAAATATAATTAAATATTTGAAATTCCAAATAAAAAAATATCCCGAAATTGTTACAATCACAATCTCACACATATTCAATTTTGAAACCTGATCAACAATAAATGAGAACATAATTTTGAAAAACAGACATGCCTGATTGATTGATTGGGTTTTTTGGCGCAAGGTCCAAGAAAGGACATGCTGCGCCAAAACAGACATGCCTGAAGCTACATAATTTAAGCTGGTGAGATAACTACACAGCACATGGAAAGAAAATTGTAAGTCAACCAAACCCATAAGATTTTGTTATTGTATCATTTGATACAAATTACAGCCAAGCTATTTAAAAATAAAAAAAGAATTAACATTCGGTGTAAAATTGAGTACCCCTTCGTTTAGCAAAGCATTTAACAATAAAATAAAATTTCAGCTAACTGATATTTTCAGTGCTTTAAAAATAACACAATTTTTGAGTTGCTATTTTATTATTCACATTTTGGGTCTAACTAGAAGTAAAAAAATTCAAGGGTGTCCATAAAAGTTTTAATGTGAATTATAGTAGGCAGTTTCAATTATATATAAATTCATTTTTGTAAAATACCAATGTTTACATTAAAATTGAAAACTTATAATCAGCTAAGTAATTTTACAATTTCATAAGTAACAAAACTTTTATCAATCATTGCACGATGAAAGACATCATCACAGTACATAATTCAGATACGCTTACTTCCGAAGTAATCAAATCGCGGAACAACTTTGATATACCCCCCCCCCCAAAAAAAAAAAATTAAGTGCCAAATCTGGCACTCCCTATGGACGTTTTAGAGTTGCTGTTTCTTATTTTCGTGTTGCTAATTTAGATTTTTTCAGCTTTTAGGTTCTTGCTGTTGCCAAATTTAGTATTTTCTTATATTTTGTACCATTTTCTTATATTTTGTACCATTTTCTTATATTTTGTACCATTTTCTTTCTTATATTTTGTACAAGTTTTTATTTAAAAGTTTTTTACGTATTAATTATTTGTATTTAGCGAGAATCCATCTTGGCGAGTAAAAAAAGGCGCTAAAAACATTGATTATGGCTGGTGAGCGAAAAAAGTCGCCAAATTTACGATTTGAGGGGGGGGGGGTATATCAAAGTAGTTCCCAAATCGCATAATTTATGAAAGCTCAAGAGAACTGTTACTGTGTAAATTTAACACAATTATGAATTTCAAGTAAAAAATTTAAACTTACAGCTTTGCAACATTTCGGTCAAAGTTTCCAAAGCAGATCTTTCGGCACTGCTGAATCCAGCTTCATAACAAGCTGAGCTCACTGCAGCAAATAGAACTTTTCTTCGTGCAGTTGAAAATGCTAACTCCGTGTTTGACATGACTCTTATTACAATTGTTAAGAAAAAGTAGATTTAATATCAATAGTTTTGGAAAATGCAATTTTACAGTAAAAAAAAAAATAAATCTTTTCGAAGAAAAATTAAATTATAATACTTAATTCTTATTATATTACTTCAAAACCACGCTTATATATTATAATGAAGTAAATTTGGAATTTTGAGTCATTTCGAATCAACTTGTTTACATTCTAAACATCATCTATAAACATTAAGTTTCGTTATTTCATTTCATTTCAAAATACGGGTAATGTGAAATTCAAAGAATACGCTTTAATCTATTTCGTATAATCAACTGGAGTTTAATACAAATTTTATCAGAGTTTTAATTTTTCAACGTTACAAATTTTTAACTTTAAAATTGAAGTTCGTAATGTCTTTCTTTGTGTCATTGATGTATAACATAAATGAAAAAGATAATTAAACAGATGACAGAAGATAGATGTCAGCAAAAGACTGTGAAATGAACTCATGTAATAAAAACTATTAACTTTTATCACACATGTTATAAAAATGTTTTTTAAATACTAGAATTAATTGCATAATTTGCAAATTTTTAAATTATTTTCATTTCCAATTTCCATATTTCATAAAAAAAACACTTATTTCTTTTAATTATTTTATCAAGTCAAATACATACTTTACTTAATTAAGTTAAATTAAATTATTTAATTGTGAAAAAGTTGAATTTTACAAAGTCATCAAAACTTTAAATTCAACTCAACGACCAAGACTGTGGTACTACTGTAGGAGAATCTGGTTCTGGTATAATTTGATCACAGGTATATCTTGGTCTGTGAACTTGATTAGATATGTGTATCTTGAATGACGTCTGCAAGTGTAGTGTGATTGGTTGTCTTTAAGGAGGATTGCGTGATCTGGTTTCTTTTTTTTCTTTTGTTTTCCTATCTTACTTTTTCCTCTGTCGTAAACTCTTAGATAAGCACAGATAATGAAATAGCAATTTTATATTTTTTCTCTTTTATTTCCTATCTTATGACTGTATTGCGAAACTTAGAGGAAAATTCCTAGTTCAGGTGTTAAAAGAGAATTAATCTTTACTCTTTGCAGTTCCCTTATATTTTTAGAGAATCATGTCGAAAATTCAGTGTAAGTAAACCATTAAATCATTTTAAAATTTCATTTATTGAAATATTATTGACATGAGACACCTCTATAATTTTTTCATAAAAATAAAGTTTATATTAAAAATATGTATTATCTGATTCTTAAAATTTTCTTTACACTTTTCTTTCCAGATTTTATTATATCAGTTACAGTAAATATTAACATTATTTTAAAATGAACCAGAAATATATACATGTCTTATACCATAAGAGATTCTTAACCATAAAAGAAACTTCCGTTTAAGACATTTTATGTGTTATTTTACTTCATTCATGAATAATGTAAATTTTTTTTTTATTAAATAATATAATCTTCATTTGGGAAAATTTAAAACAGAACGTTTGTATAGTATAAAATATAACTAACATGGAATTTCTAATCCTTCTAAGAATAGTGTTTGTCAGAAAAATAACCTTGAAATTTCCATAATTTTTTCATAGCAGAAACTAAAATGTACAAAAAGGGAAAAATTTCTCTATAATAATAGAAAAATGTGAAATTTAATCATGTTGTGTAATAGGTCTGTTTTTAGAATATGTATACTACTATTGAATTGATTCAGATTGTTCAGGATTCAATTAAATATTATCATGAAACAAAAGCAAAATTTTGCATTTTTATTTTATCATTTGTAATTGATCATACAAGTGCCAGACCATACAGGCATACTGATGTTAAAAATTCTTTCAGTTTTATGTTATCTTTTGTCTTAATTTTAATGTTTATCCTTATTACACTTGTCTTCTAATCTGCCATTCAAAATAAAAAACATTTTTACGTAATTTGCTTAAATTCCATGTTATTTAAATTATGACTTCACAATGTTGTACTCTCATTCAAGACTAATAAGTAGTAATGGCACTTGAAGTATATTTTTCCTTTTTATACAGGTCTTAATTTTGATCATTCTTAGTATTTTCACAGAAAAACAGCAAAAATTCTTATTTTTTAATTTTTCTTTCTGGCTTAATTATTTGCTTTATATAACAATTTATAGCAAACCAAGTTCAAACATTTTAAATTCTGTTGATATATTTGTCTTTATATTATAGGTGGACCTGTTGTTGAAATTCAAGGAGATGAAATGACAAGGTAATTTGTTTTGATTATATTAAAAGTGGTATAACTGTACTTTTTTTTTCTTAGCTGCATTAAATGTTTTATCTTAGTTTGTCTTATCTTGTGAAATATGAAAAGTTTCATAAAAATTAATTGTAACGCATTCAAAATATATATTCATTTTATAAAATTTAAAAATATTCATAATTTATTCTAATTTTTAGAATTATTTGGGATTTAATAAAAGAGAAACTTATTCTTCCTTTCTTGGATGTTGAATTGCACTTTTTTGATCTAAGTATTGAAAACAGAGATGCAACTGATGATCAAGGTATTGTGGCCTTTAATTATTTTATACATTTTTGAAATATTTCTTGTTATTATTATTAAAAATGTTTTGATTTTTATGCCTTATAAAACTGCATTATTTATTTAAATTGTTGCTTTGAAACTTTTTAAGATGGAAAATATTTTATATATTTAAAGAAAAGGATTAAATTTATGCTCCCCTTTTGCAAGAACATTTTATATATTCCTTGTGTTTTTTCTTGAAATCTAAACTTATATATTTATTTTAAAAAATACTTTCTTTTCAGGTATATATTTATCAAACTATTTGAAGAACATAAAAAATAAATTTGAGCTCATAATTTAAAAAATTATTTAAAATAATATATGCTCAATATTTAAAGAAATATACATATTAAGAAATTTTAAAGTTTGTTAAATATATTTGTGTATTTTAAAACTTCCAAAAATTGCCTTGTTTATAATTATTTTGTGCACAAAAGAAATCATTTTTTGAGAAGAACGTAAAATAATTGCTTTGAGAATACTATTGTAGTACTTTCTACTTTTGGTACTTCAAAAACAAAAGATAGACAGATTTATCTTTCTATAAGGGAAATATATTGTACCACATTATATTGGAACATTAAGAAGCCTAATAGAACGGGCTCTACCCTTCTTAATAAAATTATTGAAAACATTGCAGAAGGTAGCACAATTTATTCTGACAGTTGGAAAGGTTACCAAACAAATAGAATAGAAGAAGAAGGATTCCTACATGCTAAAGTTAATCATAAGTACAATTTTATTGATCCTGATACAGAAGTTCATACGCAAACAGTTGAGAGAATGTGGGGCAGTGCTAAATGGAGGAAAAAGAGACATTGGAGGGACAGCGAGACATCATTTAGAATCTTATCTAGCAGAGTTCATATGGCGACAGCATCAGGTAGATGAAAATAGAGACTGTTTTGAATCTATGTTAAACTCTATATCGACCTATTTTCCACCGAAATCCGATTGACTACTTTAATTTTAGATAAAGTGTTTTGATTTTAAATAAAGTGTCTCAACTAATGATATGTCGCAAAAATTTTAAGTGCAGATTGGCGACACTTAAAAACCGCCAAATCTGAGGCGGCGTTAATGCACAAGTACCAATATTTGTAAGTAAGCTAATATACAATTGGAAAAATAAATAAAAAAGAAGTAAAAAGAAAAAAAATAATAATCATAATTCATGACTGACAGCAGTTATGTAAGAAAGTTTTCCTTGTTGAGAAAGTAAAATGCACACTGCAGAGAAAAATTTATATTTTGAAATATGTACCATATGATTTATGCTTTTTTTACATGACTTGAAAATGAATAATTATTTTAAAAGGCCTACAGTACTCATATCTGTTTTCTTGACCAAGGGCTCTGGTATTCAAAGCATATGTCCTTGGTTAGGTGGTCAGCCTAATGTAAAAATCATGAGTCATTTTTATTAAAAAATTATTTAGAGTATAATTAAAATTTATGATTTTTTTTTATTTCATGTCCATTTTATTCATGATAAATACATTAATTTATATATTTATCATTTTTATTATAGTGACTATTGACTGTGCAAATGCAATCAAGAAATATAATGTTGGTGTTAAATGTGCTACTATAACTCCAGATGAAAATCGTGTTAAAGGTGAGCTTCTTAGGTTCATTTTGAAACCTACTTTTTCTTTTATAATTATCATTTATATAATGTAAATAAATAATATTTTAAAATGTGCTTATAAATTTACATTTTAAAATTATTGTTAATTATTATTTTATCTTTTATTACTTTATATCTAATGAATTGATAAATCAGTGAAGAGTTTTAAAGAATCAAAAATGCCTATTATGCTTTATTCCGTATCACTGTTTATATATATATATAACTTTCTTGAATACAAGTTTAATAAAACTTGTTGTTGAAAATGTCAATTTGTTAATATTCTCTCAAATGTTGCATGTATATGTTTTTACAAAAATAAAAAAATATTTTAAAATTAAAACTTGGGCATTAATAATAATTTAAATAATTACTTTAATTCTTATTACAAATTCAAATTCTAATTTTTTATTCACTCTCAATTGTAATTAATTATATTTAATTAAACTAAACATAAAATTTTTCTGTAATGTAAGATGCAAATTCAATTTATTCTATTAACCAACTTATTTCCATACAAAATAGTTTCCAAACATGTTAAACTTAAGATATGTGATGAATACTTTTGTCCTGTGTTAAAGGGATCATATTTGTAGTTTCTAATCATTTGTCTGGTCTGACTCTGTCAGACAAGATCAATGAAACCATTGACATTTGAAGATTTGAAGTCTAATACACAAGAAGTGAGTAACTATGGTTATCCTCCCAGTCTTGTGTAAGGCAGCCCAAGATGTACTGAAGTGATCCGTGCCTATTCTTGCTGGCATTCATATAAAAGATGAAACTTCTTGATGCCCCCAGAATATGTTAGACTTTTTAAGTACCCACTGACAAGTCAGGACTGACATGTATTGGGTTGCCTGTCACTAGGTAAAGAAGGGAAAACCCTGGTCTTTTGCCTTTATTCCAATTGGGAGGCAGAGGTATTATCCTTTTTTCTTTACTTTAGGTCTTTTGCCTCAAGAAGTTTGAATATGTGAGCTCCAATATGAGAAAAACAGAATGATCTTGTCCCTCCCTTGCAAGAGTGTCGGGCAACTCATTTTTGTGGGTATTATCTTGAGATGGGATCCATTAAAAATATAACGTGTACAGGTGTGACACGAGTTTTACTTTTCATTGGTCAGATATATAGGAGTCATAGATAAATCACATTTGGGTCCAATTTTTGAGGGATATTTTTCTCATTCACAAGAGATCATTTTTGAAAACAAATTTAAATTAATATAATTTAATCAATTGTGTAATTTAATGATTCATTTTAATAACATTTCAATGAGCAAAAATCCTTATTAAAGATGCAACTAACTCATAGTTAATTACAAATCTTTGAAACATGAGTTATAAAACTCTTCCTGATACTTCTGTAATATATATATAAAAAAAAAAAAAAAAAAAAAAAAAAAAACATCAATTAGAAACTTTAAAAGTTTACTTTGGAGCAATCAGAATGATTTGTTCCTTTGGCTAAGTTGAAGATCAATCCCTGCCATAATTACTGTGTCATTTTGCTAAAATTTCTTCTTTGAAATACTTATGAGTCTCAATGATCTATTTGAGATATAAACATCAAAGTATTTTCAGAAAAGAAAAATTAGACTATTTCTGCTTAAGTGAGAAAAATATTATCATTTTATTTCATACTGCTTTCAGTATTTCTAATTTATAAAATCTGGCATCGTAGAGATACATTTGTTCATAGATTTGACTTTATGTTTATAATAGTTCAGAATAATTATGTAAAAGATTTTTATAAAAAAAAAGCAAAAATAAGATAAAAAGTTGAATATTCACTTTTATG
>JAPDSC010161140.1:0-18873 GCA_026290005.1 Latrodectus geometricus
TTGAAAAAAATTTGACATTTTGAGTTGCAAAACTCACAAAATGTCAATTCTGGAAGTATTAATTGTTGTTTACTGCTTCCATAAGCATATTGCTAAGATGTATACAATCCTTTTCAGTTTCTTTTAATAACATGATTTTGATTTGAACCATCGAAAAAAAAATCTCTTAACCATGTTGGTTATTTGTGTTTTTAAATAAATGCATATTTCAGAAATGGGAACTAGAAGTTTGTATAATGTTTTATTGTGATAATATGATATTTGGTGTCGCGAAATGTTACATACTTTATTTGTAATTAATCTATAAACTACGATAAAATGGTAAAACAATCTAAAAATTTGAATGGTAAAGCATTTTTAGAATATTTAAACGAAATTTTCAAAATATTTGAGCCAACTGAATATTTTCTTCAGTTAAGTTAGTTTTTAAATCAACCTTTTATTTGTCTCTCTTAAGGTTTAATTCATTTATATACATATACTTCCAAATAGAATTTATATCATATATTACAATTTATAAAAATAATACCACATTGCTTCCAATTTATTTCTTCGTAACATGTGTGTGTGTTACCTTATTAAGTTCATTTTCATTAATTATTTCCTGTATGTGTGTGATCAATAGTTTTATATTAAATTAATATGTTTTTAATAGAAAGGTTTCTTTTATAATTATGTAGAGAGTATTGTTACTTGAAAGTGCATTCCTAATCTCTGAAAATCCGACATTTTTTTTTTCAATGGTGATTAATATTCTCATCTATTGCATAAAAATAGGATATTTTATCTCCCCTGAAAATTGTTATATAACCCTTTAGATGCATAATATATAAAATAAATATCTTTAAATTTTTCAATTTTAATTCTTGCTTTACCGTAATAATTAAAAATTTTCAAGTGAAGTTTCAGTTAGCGGCCCCATATTTTAGAGGCAAAGACAAAAAATACTTTATGAGTAAATACACAACAGTGAAAAAAGTATAATCTAAAATTGAACTTTTCCTTCAACTTTTTCAAGATATTGTTTCCGCAATAGCTATGGAAAGAAAATATATAATAAACAAAGATAGAGTTACAGAAACACGCTTATCAAAACCTTGTTTAATAGGAACAAATTAAGAAAATCAATTAAGAAAAGAAATTACTTTCTCAATAAAAGCTAGTATTTGGAGCTCAAATCTTTAAGGAAAAATGAAGGATAATACATCTGGATCTGTCTAACACAAATAATTTAGTAAAATTCAGAGTCTCAGACTATTAAATGAACGGAAAAAGTAAGTTATGTCCCTTTTGTAAACATTTCCAAACATTCACCTGGAATTGAAAACTAAGAGACAGAAGCTTAATTAAAGATTATTTTAAGTTGCTATTCATATCTTAAAATATAGGATTCAATATACTATCAGAAGAATATGGACTGTTTTATTTGGTCTAATAGTCAAGCTTATCTAAAGGCCATTAAAAAAAACTTAATCAGTTTGCACAGAAGAGTCAAACGTTGTGTCAATACAATGACACTATGAACAGACTGGATAAAAGCTTATAAGAATGCTTGGCTATAAATCAGCAGTGTGTAATTTGCTAAACATGCTAAAAAAATTTAGCTGGGCTTCAGTCACATTTAAGAATAGCTAAAAAAATATATGAACTTAATTCTGACAAATACAGAAGCAAAATGGGGTAATGCTACTATATAAAAAATTGCGTACCCCATGATATCTAAAATGTGCAAAAATATATTTACATATATATATATAAATTTTATTTTCATTACTTTTTACAGTTGTAAGTTTTGTTTCCATATATGTCATTGTGTAATTTAATCACGTAAGGTTTTTTATATAATCTTTCCAAATTATCTATATTTAGAATTCTTAAATGATTCTTTGCAACTATTTTTGTTATTCCAATTTAATGTAACATTTTTAGCTTGAAATAATGTATTCACTTTTTACAAAATAAGGATTACGTTAAAGAAAAGCACAAAAAAGTTCCGTGATTTCCGCATCCATATATTGTTGCTTTTTTTACAGTTATTCTTTTAGGAATTCCTAAGAATATGTATTCATCATTATTAGGAGTTTGCCTCTTCTTGTTGTATTTGTTACACGATGAACCCATACTGAAATGTCTCAATTAGTATAGTATTAGACCGCTAATTATCTAGTTACGGATTTCAGCAATTCATAATATATTAATTATGTTGAAATATAACATCAGACTATGAATTGAGGTAAAATATGGATCAATAAAAATGTAATGAGTAACCTGAGCATCCTTTTTGGTGTACAAATTTCCTTTTTATCAAGTTTTTTTTTTATTCATAAATTTTTAATTACAAGAAATGGTTGCTTTAATAATAATTAAGAAGGAAAATGAGAGAGAAAGAAATGAGATAGGAAGAGGAGAAAATGCAAGAAATAAAGTGAGAAAATGGTTTAATGTTACTGATATTCGCTAAATATTATATTTATTCTTAAATAAATGAGTTTATTGTATTTTGATATTGTTTATTTATATTAAAACTACAATGTGCAATTTAAATAAGAAAAAATATATAATTGCTTACCGACAAATACTTAAAAAAATTAACCTATAAAATTTATTATAGATAAAAAAAATTTAATAACGTAAATTCAAAATTTATCCTTTTTTTAAGGAAATGCCAAGCATTTTAAATACGAAGAGTTAACTTTTAATGCTTACAAACATGGAAATTAGAAATACTTATAATTCTATAGTGCATAGCATCTTCAATTATTTTCTTGTTTCAATTTAATTTATTCTTCATTCTTCCTCCTTTTTTGAAGCCATCCATTTCTCTCAATAGTGCGATCAATACCGCATTTTGGTCTCTAGCTACACCAGTATTGCAAGAAGTGCGCTTTGCACTGATGGCATCTATTTCACCTATAAAAATTGTTCAAGGATCATTTTCTCTTTCCCTCTTAAAAAGGTTACGTACATGATATACACCTTGAAAGGCATACTGCCCAACAAGTTCGGAGCCTCATTCAATAACTATTTTTAAAAAAGGAATTAAACAACTTTTTGTTATCTTGTGTTTGATATAACAAATAGCACAAATTACCAAAAATTTAACACTGGGAAACAGTTCATTTAAATACAAATATAAAAAAAAACCTATTACCAAAAAAATAGACTGTATAAAATATTTTTTCATTTAGAAATCATATATGAATAGTCTTTTTTAAATTTCTAATCATTCACGTATCTATCCTAAATTTTTAAGTGACTTTATCATCGATTTTTAAAGTAAACTAGTATTCGAAGAAAAGCTACCTGTAAAATAAAATATTTTTTCTAAGCTCGGTGTTGAGCTTGGAGTTCATGCTAACTATACGTTACCGAAACATTTGGATCTGTTCCAACCCATGAATCGGACAAGGTAATTTCCGTTCTTCGCTCACTATTTTGGTCTATTTGCTCATGAGCTATTTTGGTTTTGAAATATTTGAATACCAATAAAAATGCTATTATTAAAAAGGCAAAAATTGGAATTATTTCAATAAAAATTCTAAGAAGAAAAATGTTTGCGCCCTGTAAACAAGTAGTTTTTTCTTACAAACCCCAAGAAAGCAAATAATTTTGCAACTTTTTTAAGCTCAGTTTTGAGCCCAGAGTTCATACTAACTATTCATAGTTAAATTCATTGATTTAACCAGCGAAAAAATTACATCTTGCGTCTACAAATCAACAAAACAAGTTCAGCTTCATGCATGACAAATGATCGAATGATGTCCAAGACAAAACTTCTACTATTCTGAAGAAGTTAAATTATTTCAGTAAAAACATGAATTTCTATCGGAATATTTATTTCTAAAAGAATTATACTTTCCCAAGTATGGCAATCAAATATTGGATTCCATTACAACAATCGGTGATGCTGATCACCTTACTGCTGAGATATTTAGTTTGCCAAAACTAGGAGTTTATCAATCATCAGTGCAAAGAACTTATTAGGATTTAGCCAAACATATTATCTTATTCAACTATGTTCAAGTCATTCTTTCATACACATAACAACTAATATGCATACGGACAAAGCGATGCAGGTAAGTCTCAATCTGTACTTAAAGTTTACGGTTTTGGATTACTCTCCTATCACCAAGTGTCTCGTAATTTTGAACCACAGTCAGATTTACATGTTCCAGAAAAGGTTGCATCTGATCTGAAACTATTTTCTCTGCAAAGGAAAGATGTTGTATATCACAGATCAGTGTGGGCATGCTCCCAATCCATGAGGCTCCTGCACTATCCAGTGAGAGAATGTGATCATCCTCTCATGGCTATTCGTAGCAAGCACTGCTTCACTTACCTGATCTTATGAGAAGTGGTGTGAAACTACAAGGCCACTAAAGTTCTCAGCAACTAATTCAACACACTGATCCTGATTGCATGATGAAACTAGTGAAGAAAACGGTATAAATTCTGCAAAAAGTAATGAAGAAATTATTCATCCTTTCTCGATGGAATCCTTGTTAGTAACTTAATACAAAAACAAAAGACAGAAACTTGAAGTAGAAATTTGATAGTTTGCCAAATAGCATTGTATTCTCTCTCTTCTGTTTAGGATTTAACTTTTCAACTTTGACATATTGTACCACAAAAAAAATATATGCTTTATATTAACCGTTTTAACTCACTTATTTTTAGCCTTCAAAACGTTATAACCCATTAGAATACTACAAATATTTATTTTCCGAAGCCTGAAATTAAACATGGAATATTTAGCTGTTCCTCTAAATGCTCTCTTCTTTAAACATACTACTTAAAATAGCTTAGCAAGCAGTGTAATATGAGGAATGACTGCAGGGTTTTGACTGTTTTGTTTGGATAAAATATTCAGTCACAATTAACGGGTAACGTACTTTTTATTGCAGTTTCTTTCAAAATAAATAGTAATAATTCCTTTTATTGTAATGGATATTTTAGATTGAATATACAAATATGATGCCTAAAATATTCATTGAATAATAAAATGCGATGGTCATAAAAATAAAAATAATAAAATCCTTTAATCATAAGAATTAAGGATCTGCTATTAAAAAATCAAATAAGAGAGAGAATTTCCATGAAAAATTTTCTCGAATTCTTATAAGCTCTTAAAATTATTTCAATGGAAAAAATAGTTTCAAAAACATTTACAGTATTTCTGTCTTTGACTATTTTATAGCAAATATATGTAGCTTGCTGAAAATTGAAAATCTTTCATTACAAGTTGAAATAATTAAACCCGTAACAAATATATTCCCACTTTATAATAAGCTGTGTAAAGTAATTATTATAATAATAATAATGTAACATTTAAACAAAAAATAATAATGAAAGTGATGAGCAAAAATATGTAATTGATCCAAGCACTTTTTCATTTTTTTTTTTTTTTAGTCATGAATATAGGAATTATAGAGCTACAAAAAACGATGGTTCTGGTAAAACTGAAAAATTAACTTGGATTTTCATTCCTCTGACCAATCATATGCGAGGATTCTCAACCATCTCAGCCATTTTGACCTTCAAAATTATAGAAAACAAAATAATATAAAATTTTCCTATATATTATTACAAAAATTTATAAAATTATATAATAATAAGAGGAATTATTCAGAATATTTTGTCTTCAATGATTAAAAAAAAATTGTAGAATAAATTTAAAAGAATTCAAGAAAATAAAAACCAGAGAAATGTGAAAGGTCTACTACATAAGAAGTTACTTCATTGTTTATTGAAAAAAATGGTTCATGGTTTCCAAGTTTTAAAAAACTAATGAATTATTCAAACTACTGAATAAATTGTCTTATGAAAATTTATCATTGAAATAATGATTTCAACATATTAATTTAACCTTCTATCAAAAGAGAAACTTTGATACTGAAGCATCTTTCCTCCATTGTAACCAAATATTCTTTATCGCGTAAGATGATGCCTTTATTTACAAAAATTCAACAGAAATATCAATGTCAAAATGTTTGTATAAACTCCATAATTAGTTTCAAAGATAAAAAATTCAAACAATATGCTACTTGCAAAGTCATTTTGTCACCTTAGAAGGAAATTTAGGTATCTGGATGTTTCAAAGATCAATCATTTTTCTTAAATTTTGCTACTTCGGTTATGAACCTCTAAAAACCCATACAACCATATAAATATGATTTCCTGGTCAATTTTAAGAATGTTGCTGCAAAATATAATAAACATATCTATAAACAGAATATTCTTCGCTTCTGATTACACTACTTAATTGATTTCAATAGTGAAACAAATATTAAAAAAAAAAATACCCTCTTTTTGTCAAAATAGATGTACATTAGTTTTTCCATTTACTCAAAAATTTTCCCATTATTTCTTTCAATCCGACTACTTTGAATATTAAGTTTTCTTCAGAGAATTCAGCTTCCATGAGAAAGCACATACTGACACCGCACAGTTTCAATAACAGCTGAAAGCTGATAAAAGATATATAAACATCTACCACGTATTTTTATACTGCAAAACTTTTCACGGATAATGGATAATCTCGTACTGTAGAGTAGAGAATCCGAAAAGATCCCAAATATCTGCACCAACAGATTTGTTTACAAGAAGAAGAAATGCATAATCTATCTCCCACATTTTTCAACAGAAACTTGGTTTTTCGAACTTGGAAACTTCGATCCCTTGATACTTTCCATTCTGGAGGAACCAATTTTATCATTAGACAATATGAACTCCCATATCTGCATGCGACCATTGATTTAGTTTTTTAAATTTGTTAGTAGATATTCAGGGTTTCTTTTAAGCTTTTTTTTAACCTATTTCTCATTTATTTATTGTCTAGTCACAGCAATGTTGAAATCATTAATAAGAGCCTGAGTTTTTCTAAAGCTATATTTACCATACAATCCATAGTTTCTAAGCTTAATCTTATGTCAAGAACTCATTATCATTTCTTGATTAATATTGAAACTAATATACTTCTGATCTATTTAATGATTCCCTGTTCTAATGATTTCTTAAGAAAACACGGATATCTCAAAAAGTTTTCAGTAACAAGTGTAGGGCATATTCAACCCATTCTATATTAGTATTATTATAAGATAGGATTCCAGATTATTAAGTAAGAATACAATATGGCACACGTCTAGATAAACCACCTTAATTTTCTTGGTTTTGAATTCGGAGAATCTAAGTCATCAGATAAGGTTACATTTTAAATTACAAGACAGAACTGCAGATAGGAAATATAATGACTGTAATTCGATTAACTATATCCCATATTTTTTTGTGAAAAGCATAAATTATTTCTAAGAAAGAACTCAAATTTAAAAAAAAACATTTAAATCGTCCTTGCCGATTTAAACTAATCTTAAGGTGGTGTCTTGTCTTTTTGATTTTCTTGTTCTATTGTCAAGATGCTAATGGCCCCAGTCAATGGAAGATAGCTTCTCAAACTGGTGCTTTTGCCTTTACATAAGTAATCGGCTTATTAACAAAATCAACTTCAACAATATTTTTAATTTCGATTTTCAAAGAGTTCAAGCCACAGAGATGCACTCGATGTCATGTTTTTCTCGTATTTGGAACAATCAATGTTTTACGCACAAAATATTCTTCAAATCTTTTTTAATTCAAATCGAACGAGTCATCCGGAAATGATCAATATTTCCAAAACAATTCAGCCATGGTTAATTGACTTGTGTCAACATGTGCATTGCCGGAATTCATTGGAAATGGCTTCAAACCATGGTTATCTCTGTCTCATAACAATCAATGTAACGCACAATAAAATCTATTGAAAATTTTTATAAAAAGATTCGTTTTTACAAAAGAATTTTTAAAATATTAGATACTCTGTACATGAGATACCCAAAATTTAAATTTGATATTGTGTACATACGAAGTTTCTCACAAAAATACATTAATAACGTGACAAAATGATTTTTTAATACTGAGAAATAAAAACAAAATTTTCATAAATCAGTATTCCAATTTCTTTGTTATAAATATGATGTACCAAAAATATATTCACATATATTTTTGAATGGATACAAACACGTAGAACGATTTATTTATTGCTTCCATAAACAATCAAATATTAATATTTAATTTGATTTACATGCCACTCGAAATAAATTTATCTTTACTTAATGATTAATAAGCATTTATTTTTTAATAGCGTTATCGAATCAAAATCTCCAAGAATATATAAAATAACCAATCCCACTAAGATATTCAACAAAATTTTCATTCCAATTGCTCATTGAAGAGCTCTAATACCACTGACAAATTTACTTGTTTTTGATTGGTAGCAAATTGTATATTCAGCATTATTGGTGAAAACAATTATTTCTTTAACTCACAGACCAATTATAGGTAAGATAAAGTGACGTACACATGATCTCAACGGTGACGAAAGAAACCTCCAATTTATGGTTAACAAATTTCATGAAATTGAACCTTCGCTGATAAACTTATGGATAAATTGTCTGATTTCTGATTATTAAACTGTCTATAAAGTAACAATTTTCCAATGAAGAGAAATAAAGCCAAGATCTCCCTCGAAATTATTATGAAAGTGGTTTGTTGGAAATAAAGTCGAAACAAGAAATTTAAGATTCTCAATCTAATACCCTATCAACTGAATAATTTTAGCTTATAAATATTTATTAACAGATAAAAAAACATTAAAACTAATTACAAGATTCAATACTACAGTAAGTTTTTGTACATAAAAATTTATCTAAATTTATCATGCTGGCAATATCTGTGTGTTTTTAGATAACCTCAATGAAGGTTTTCAATAGTGAGACTAATTTTAAAATAAAAATTGAGACCTTTATCCACACAAAAGCATTATCTACCATGGTGGGAATGAACTTTGATTATATCTATTCGATTTGAGATTAGTTATTAGCGTTTCCATCTTCAATCGCAGTTTCAATTCACAAATCGGTAGACCTCAAATTGTGGTAATTCAAAATACTCTTAAAACATCAGGTCGTAGACAAGTTAATCAACATGTGCAAAATTGGCCGTAAAACTACGTATAGATCAAGTCAAAGACCATGTGTCTGTAGGTACATAGCTGAGATTATGACCGTGTACCACCAAACTCTGCCAGGAAACTTTTGATCATCAATCTTTAGTTACTTCACATGATCTATTTCAAATAACAGATATATATATATAACACAATCAATCTGAGTTCAAGATAAAACAGAATGTCATTTTAAAATTTTAAATGTAAAATTCGGGACAGGAATATTTGTGTTGCAGGAATACATGCTATTTTCTAAAAAATTATTGTTACTTTAATCACAGTAGAAAAAATGATAAAAAATATAAATAAACTACTCCCCATAAACATTAAACATCACAACTAGGAAGATAACATTCTCTTCCTAGTTGTGAATCGTAGCTATGATTTTTTATTTAAAAGAAGATGTGGACTTCTGTATAATATTGAAAGTAAACTTGACAAAAAACAGGACCTTATTGTGTACATTCAAATGCATTCAAAAATGACTTTCACTTGCAGACACATAGCGAATTATTAAACAGACTGAGAGATCTTGATAAACTTTTAAAATATAAAATTATAACATTGATAAATTTAAAAGATATAAATTATAAAAATACGCTTATTTTTTTTACTTATTGAATAATTAATTTGAAAGAAGAAACAAATTTCGAGGTAAGAAATAATTGCCTGAAAAGAATATCATTTTCCTAGCTGTGAATCGAACCATGGCCATCAGTCAAGATTCGGAAATCAAGACTATCATACAATTGAATTGGACGCAAAAATTTGGAAAGAATCAAACTAGTAAAATTCAGGAAATCTGGTGAAATTCAAAATTTTAATCATTCACTCTCCTAACAGTAATGTTTCAACAGTAGAATTTGCAACAATGAATAAACAGATGAATAAAAGCTGGTCACTACACATTTAACAAAATATTCTTGTTTTCTCAGGCATTGTATATTTGCAGCTGATAATAGAATAAATTCTAAAACAATAAAATAAAATAGAAATTTGTACGTAAAATTCATTTTATTGCAAAAGATTAGAATTTCATCTCTTCTCATAAAAATGTTAACACGGCTATTTTTCGTGACAAAAATCTTATGAATCATTATATCCATGACAAAAGTATTCATGTTTTCTAACGAGTCATAATTTGCTGTAAGAAAATTATAAATACTACAAAACATGTGAAATAACGTTATTTAACCTGCAAGTAATCGAGTGCCAAACCTCCGCTAGAGTTAAGAGCCTCTGTTTTTCTTATTCCATACCGAATAATGCAATTAGTTTTATTCGAAAAACATATTTCATTGTTATAACTAACACTTTCTTAAAATGAGTATTGTTTTTAGGACAGGGAATTGAATTTCTATCTCCTCCAGGGCAGAGTTAGTTTGGTTTGATTGTCGCTTTGCGATCATATTTTGCTCAAGCTTCTTCATCTAGAAATATATCAGGAACAAACAAATTAAATATACAAAAGAATTCATAATCAATAAAAATAAGAATTTGTCAAACCATAAATTTTGCCTCTATTATATTTCTTATCTCATTAAAACTCTCTAGTTTACAGACTTCGAAATCTATTATTTTTTAATTCTCAAATTATTTATTAAAAATTAATTTCATTAATTATAAATAATCATGTGTTTCACTTATTAGCAATTATAAGTCTACTGTAAGGGATTGATTGATTACACTTATTTAACTAAAAATAGAAATGTCCTTTAAAATAAACATCCGCTTTTGAGGGAGGTAACAAAACCCAGTCGGCCGCGTGACAGGCGGGGATGAACTCCATTCAAGTACCGAGGACCGCTAATCTTCTGAATCCCGTGATCAATCTTGGTACCCTGAGATTATGTGTTAGTTTCCTAACTGAGCTATTTCTTCGTAAAAACATTAGGAAAGCGATACAACTCAAAGAGCATTTCTTCCTTGCAAATTATAAGTAAGCATCTTATGAAAATAATCTACAAGGTTTTAGAACATTTACTTATTAAATAATTGTTCTAGATAATATTGTATGATTTTTTATAATATTTATTATGTAGTTTTAAAATAATTAAGTAAAATTTTCTAGAATATGCGTCGACTGTTAAAATATCTTTAACTTGACTTCACCTAGAGACTATTTGACTTTGCATCAAACATTTTCTCAAATTAAACTACTTCGGAACGTGACCATTGGAAAATAACATATTTAGCGAGTTTTTTTTTCCCATTATAAATAACTCTCTGGTCTTTATTTCTACTGTTCATGTGTTCGAATCCTACTTTGGCATGGATGCTCGTAGTTGTTCTGAATCTCCTTTAAACTGTAGGACCCAGTCTAATTAAAACTCGTGTGCAAAAAATGACCTTAGATTGATAATCAAACCAAACCTTCCCGTTAAATAATAGGACAACAGCTTATTTACATATGTATGTGAAATATACTAGTGTCCATTAAATTAGCAACACCATAAAAATGAGTAAATAAAAAAAAACTTTTATTGTGTATATAAATACTATAGTATGAAGACATTAATCAAATTTACAAGTAGTTTGAAGGTTATTTGAAGGTTATTAGCAAATTTACAAGTAGTAGTGGGATACTAAATTGATGAAAATAGATGCATTCTTAGCATATGACATGGCCCTCACTTGGATAGGCTTTGAGTTGAACTGGACTTCGACGACAAAAAAGACAACTTTTTTCGTATTGTTTCAAGTTTGTGCCACACTTTATCAACTGTAGTAGAACAACAGGGATGATGGGTTATATTCTCAGAAACCTATGACAAGAGGTTTTTATTTAGTGAGAGATCTGAATATCATGCAGGTAAGCACAAAATCGAATACCCACAGTATCGAAGAAAGTGATAAAACGACATTCCATATCCTCTTTCATTATCTTATTGAAGGATGCCGTTAACAGGCTTCTAAAACAAGGCACAACCATAGGGTTTAAGATGTCACAACTGTATCGATCATCATTCATCTGAACAAGTGATATGTGTGTCATGTATTTAATAGCTGCCCATATTATCATTCCAGGTGATAGGTCTTTATGATTCTATATCGAATGCAACTAAATGACGAGCGTTCATTTCGGAATCTCCGTACATTACAGCCATGAGAACGCAGCATTCAGAACAGACTAATCTTATCTGAAATGATAATGTCATTTCATTGAGTGAGCAGGCATTCATTGTGTTTCAAATTAACCTATTCTAATAAATGGTCCAAAATGTGATTGAAAAGTTCTGCAAAGCTAACCTTAAAATGTGTCTGTCTTTTCAATCGTTGGAAGGCGTTGAGATCATCGATGTCATTCGATATGATTTTCACCAATCCGTAATTACATGACACGGATTGGATTTCTGCCGGTACGTGTGCCAATATTAAGGAATGGTAATCCAGACTTTCAAAAAGTAACGATCCTACTTCATATTTCGTACTTGCTACTAAGCATTTATTCCTATTATTTGAGACATAAAAATGTATTTTGAGAAAACTCTGACCTTAAAAAGAAGTTTTTGAATGAGGAATCTTGTTCTTTTGTGCAGTGCTTCAGATGTCATTTATCCCTATAACGTCGTTCAATATAATATATGTATAAATGTGTGTATATACTTTTTACTTTCTCTGGAGTAGAAAATCTTCTACCTTGAAAAAGGTTGTTCTTATGATAGAAAAATGTTTTCTTTATCAAGACAGAACAGACAAATGAAATTGAAACTACTTTCTTTGTGTGTCGGTTATTATTAAACAGTACAAATCCAGTATTGTTAATTCCTTGATAAAATGTTCTCTTCATTCTAAACTATTCCGCACTAGAACATTGGAAAGTCTATACAATTAAATATCCTTTTTCTATAACAATTAAAAAACGGCTTGTAATATTATATATTCATAACAATTTTTATCCACTTTTTTCCTTCAGTAATTCAAATAGCTTCATAATTATTTACTTTCAAGAAAAACGTTTCATGCAAAATTCCCTATTCTTTATTATAAAATCTAATTCTGGTATCCTTTGTGAAGTATAATTTTTCTGACGAGAATTATAAAATTGCCACGATTCAGCTTCAACCAAGTACTTTTAACAGAAAGGTTCAAAATGAGAAATTTGAGATGCCGATTTTACCC
Organism: Latrodectus geometricus; assembly: GCA_026290005.1. NCBI lineage: Eukaryota > Metazoa > Arthropoda > Arachnida > Araneae > Theridiidae > Latrodectus > Latrodectus geometricus. The sequence goes on from JAPDSC010161140.1 coordinate 13,163, forward strand.
AGTGATTCTTTTACTACATCAAATAACAGGAGAACGCTATATGCAATATATTTATGCATACGCTTAAATATTTCAAAATTTACCTTTTCATGTGAGATCGCACTATAGATTTATATAGTGCGATCTCACATGAAAAGATACTATACAATATTACTAATAAAACAAAAAAAAATACTGTAAACAATTGATATCCTCACTATCACAGTATCAATCTCCAATATCACATGTGGCAGGCAAGAATATTGAAAATATTTCTGGGAATCCTTGAATTTCTAAAACCAAGAGAGTTGGAAATTATAATTTTCCAACCGAAATTTTTCTGTACGTGCACAGAGTAGGAACCGGTATTAAATATTTTTCTACTGTAAATAATAAAAAATTGGTGTACAATAAATAAAAAGAGACAATATTACTGTCAAAGATTCTTATATGTTAAATTTGGTATCGAATCAGAAATAGCTTGATTATTAAAATAATATTCTTCCAACTAGGATTATAATGCAATAATTTTTTGTTAGTGAGCTCACGCAATTTAATTAAACTTTTCTATATATAAATATACACATAACTTACAATATACATAATTTACAAATATTTGTAGTAATTTCTAAATGTATCTATTTTTGTGGGGGTTTATAATAGGTTTCATTGTTAAGAGTTGTTTCACAAATAAGAATAATACAATTTAAATATATCCCTGTATGGTCTAATCGGACATCAGTTTTCTTTGCGAAAGGGGAGTATATAGCCACTTAACTACCAAAAACTATTTAACAACAAAAGCAAGAATCAAAGCTGGGATCCCTTGCTTTTCAGGCTATTTTCAGCTATGCCAGCACAAACACGAAAATTTAATGAACCAATAAAATTTACTGAAGTTTTTCTTGCATAAATAATAGGATATATAATACAAATATACAACATTAATATATTATTAAAATTTCTTTTAATATTCAATTTCACCTTATGTTATGTTCTACAATGAGTAGAACAAGAGTTCGGGTAAAGTGTAAATTAGGGTACCCTTGGTTTCTTGAAAAATTTAAAGATAAATATTGTCGATAAAATTTAATTTCTGGTAAGCCTGTTATTTTCAGCTCTTAAACTAAGGTTTTAATGTTGCCTTTTTGTTATTAACATTTTGGTGCCTATCTTGGCGTCAGAAAAATAGCCAAAAAGTCAATGGGTACTCTAAAATTAACTTTACCCAAGAGTTTTTCATATCTGAAATTAAACATACTTATTCTTGGGAAGTGAGAAAGTAATATAACATGAAGTAATTTCAGATCATTTATTTATGTAAATAATGGCAGATATAGTTTCTTCCCATAATGTAAACCGCTTATATACTTCTTACTTTTATTTTATATGATGTTTGAGAATTTACTTCAATAATGAAAAATATTCTTTATAAAATAGTCAACATTCTTAAAATTAACATAGTCTCCCCCGACGAAGTTGTTTTATGATATAGTACTTAAAATTGCATCGCCTTTATAAGAATTTAAATTTTTTTTTCCAGTGGGGTTTTATAATAAGTTTCCATTATAGAACCCATTTTGCTGTAAAAAACAAAATATTCAAAATTTAACGATTCGTTCACAATATTAAACCGTGGCCTACAAGCGGGGATTTTTATCTCTAAAATACGGGGGGGAATCCGAAAACATAGCTAGAATCTTTACATCTTTAGTTTAATACTCAAAAAAGAGCTATTTCGTTACATGAAGGTTTGGAAGTCTATTCACACACAATAATCTTTCTTCATTTATAAACAGTTGGGCATACGATATCTACGTATATTCATGAAAATTTCTACAAAAAATTCATTTCTTTTTTATGAAAAGTCTGTTGGTTGTTTTTTGTGGATGAAAAGTATTTTACTATAACAGAAAATTTTCTTTCCAATTCTAATTATAAATCCATTTTTCTATATTTTTAAGAAGATTAATTATATAAATATTCACTTTAATAAACCCTTTATTTTCCGTATTTACAAGGCAGGAGACAGAACCACTTGTCGTTTACTTGACAATTGTCGTTATTGACAACCTGTTACTGACAATTAAAATTGCTGTGAATTAAACTTAAATCAAAATTGGAAAGAGAAATCACGTAAGAAATTGGTCTTAAAAAATATGAAGACCGCTTAAAATAAATACACTTCTATCAAATAAATGCGAAATGAATTAAACATGGAGAAAACTTAGAACTATGTGAATGTAAAGAAATAAAAATATAGAAAATTTAGTTTCCGTTCGAATTAATATTCATGTGCAAAAAATTTATCACAGAATGAGAAATAAACCAATAGAACACTACGTGAATAAAGACTAAATTTTGATCTAAAATTTTCGTCATCCAGGATTAAATATTGAGACCCTTTAATCCTCTCGCCTAATTTTGTTTCTTCAGCGATTTCTTGTTTGCTCTGATTTCTGTTCAACATGATACCTTTTGTTATTATAATTTAAGAGAATGATTTGATCAAATATATATAGCGCATGACAAAAATATTCATTTTTTGACAAAGCTGTTTATACGGTTTATTAACAATAAAGCCTTACAACAGCTTTCAACAACTAGGATGTCCCTTATTCTTAAAACATGTACTACGGTATACTGAACAGCAGTAAATTCTTAACAATTATCATTAAATATTTTTCAGACATTTTGTTGTAATTATTAGAAACACAATCAGTAATATCAATAAAGTACTGAATATAACTAAGAAATTAAATTTTGATAAACAGTATTATTGTTCATTGAGGAAAGTTACTTCGTATCGATAATCAAAAGCTAAAATTATATAATAAAAATAATAGAATAAAAATAAATGTTACCGAAAACATATATCTTATAATCATTGGAATCATTATTCTAACCACATAAAATCATTCTATGATCCTCTTTGACAGCATCTTCAATTCATTTAGGTGATGTTTAAAATTTATTGAAGGTATACTCCACTTCTGATATAAGTATAAAAAGTGATAGGTACTAGTTAATATAGTTTAGTCAATGTTCTTTAATTCTTTATTGTCTGTGATAATTATTTGTTGTTTTGTTTTCTTCTGTTCAGTGATGGACCGGTTTTGAATTGCAATAAACGTGAAAGTGTAGTTAAAGAAAGTTCACATTCAACTAGTTGCACGACTTTGAATACATAAATAAAAATGGTATGATGAAAGTTATTAAGATCTTGATTTTGTATTGGCAGAAATTATTATAAAGTTAGGTCACGTCATGTATGATTATAAATGTACTGTCATAAGACAATGTATGCTTAAATCTAAATTTTAAAAAATTATTCAGTTTCTTTGCTAGGAAATTGAAAATATAAAAAAAAAATCAATGCATTATCAATTCTAAACAATGAAGCAAATTAGTTTCGGGGATTGCAAAATATAATTGGTTTATAGAGTTTCTTAAAAAGCTTCTTTCAAAGTGCTTTTAATTTTTATTCATAGAAATGGATGCTAAGACAAGTGGAAAATAGACTAATATTTTGTGCTTATAAAGTTAAAGTAATGTAAACAAAGTGTCCAGTAAATCAATTCGGTACTCCTAAGCATTAAGAGTTCTCTATAGTTCTACCAGTTTTGTGCATTCACGTAATAAAGATATGTTATCATACAAAAATTTCCTTCATATGTAAACATTCCTTGCATATATAAAAGCATAAATGGAGTTTTTTTGTTTCTCATGATGTTACTTGTAGCAAAAGATATATTGTCATTCACCTAGCAGGTAGAAGGTAAAATAGCCTAAAATATCTAATTCTCGTGTATATTGTGTTAAATAGATGTGCTCAGTTTTCTGTATTGTTGTAACTGGTATTTTCTTCCCAGTAACAGAACGAATCATGGGTCAAATCAACGATGGTAATCCAGTCCCATTGTGATATGCACCAACCCGTTAACCAATAGGGATATTCCGAGGCTCCTCTTTCCATTACGTGCCTTGCATTAAGGTCATTGCAAAAAAAGGATCTTTTGGTCTATCTTTGGTAAATCACTTAGAGTCTGAACCATCAAATAGGAATCTGTTCTACTAAGACTTCCTATACAATAGTTAATATTTAACATATTGCGACATCACAATATTAAGAACCTGAATCTAGTTAACCTATGATTCTAGGAAGTAATTCTGATGACAAATGCGATATTAAACTCCTTTTTAAATTTTATCTATCTTAAAACTTCTAAAACACCATCATTCATCGAATAGCAATCTCCCCAAAATTGCAACTTTTAAGTTGCATAGTATTTACGGATATCAATTTCATTGTCTTTTTTTCTCCCTTATTTAAAGACATAATTAAAATAGTTACATTTTTGCATAACTTTAAATATACCAAGTAGAATATTGCTTCTTAATATCATCATTATATAAAATTTTAAAATGTCGCGCAAATTGTACCTATTTATCTAAATTTTTTCCAATTCGCTGTTTCATTGTGGGATATTTTAGGAAAATTTTCGTGATGGATTTTTATTAAGATTACAGTGATTTAAAATCAATTTAACTCTTGAGCACCTTTTAAATTTATGTCATTAGATCGCAACTTGATGTGAGTACTGAAAAAAATAACATTGATATTTTAAGGTGTATCGCTGATTAAAATTACAGCGAATCAATTATTGATAATTTTTGCGCTTGAAATTGTATATAACTCTATTAAAAAATCGTTACGCTTTGATCAAGAGTAAGCTATCTGTTCACCCGTCGAGTCCATATACCAGGGGGCGAACTCTAGTGGAGTTTCTAGTGGAAGACGATGATCGATCCAAGGAGTTCTGGCGCAGGAGGAAACCTGACGTAAAATTAAGCTCACCTCCATGAAAAATCAATAGTTTTAATGATTTTTTATTTGCTGTAAAATGCAGTATTAATTACAGCTAGTGTATAATTAAAGTAGCATCATTTCCGCTACAGAATTTATTTCACTTCATGAGTTATTTTCTCGATGAAACGCAAAAACTATAATAGTAGTCCGAATGAACAAATTTATTCATGTATGGAAACTTAATAATGAATTTTCACATAATGATTTATCAATGTTCCAGATATATTCTAGCTTCTATTATGACTATAATTGAATTATTATAATTCTATTATTTCTTAACATGCATTTATTATCAAAGTAGTCTTGAATTTTTTGAAAATACAAAAACTGAATTTCTTGGGGTATTAATATAACCGTGAATGGAAAGTTATCAGGGAATTTTCACTCAATGATTAATACGATTGCAATAGTGCCTGTGACACCATGAATTACACTCACTGTAATTCATGTCATATTTTCTGAGATACATGCTGTAACTTCTGCATTCTAGTTCATCAGATTTCAATTTTTGAAATCTGAGTTAAACAAACAACTTTGTATTAACTCTTAGAAAAAAAATCCAAAATGCCCCAAAAATCAGATTCTTTTTTTTCTATTTTTACTAAAGTAATACAGAAATTGTAATGAAAAGAACCATGAAATCAGTACTATATGCTCAGTACAAAAGTTACACGAATGCAATACGGAAGTTTCAGAACCGACAATAAATATTACCGAGAGATGGCGCTGTGCAATTCGCTGTGAGGCGTCATTCTTGGTTTGTGCAGTTTGAATCAATTATGGTGTTATAGTTTGAAAATGACAGTTAAAAATTTACTTACATTTGATTTTTTAAAATACATATTACGAAAATAGATTACAG
>JAPDSC010161141.1:0-19271 GCA_026290005.1 Latrodectus geometricus
TCTTTAATTAATTTTACAGCTGATTTATAGTTTTCCGCAGTAATAGCGAAACCTTTGATACAAGAGAGAGCTTCTCCTCCTAGACAACCAAACGAATAAGAAAACTTTTCAACATCTGACAGGGCAGGATTATTGTCAATCGAATTTTCGAATTGATTCCAGAAGTTTAAATATTAAGAAGGCTCTCCGAAATAAGTTTGCAATTTCAATTTAGGCAATTTGGAATTTATGTTTGATCTACCATTACTATTATTTGTTACGAGTGGGACATTTGTATTTTCATCTTTAACTGCGGTTTGCAACAGTTTTATTTTATTTTTTAATTTTATGGAGTTGAAAATAATAATTTCATTGTAATTATCAATCTGCTCAATTTCCGATTCAATTTCAATAGTCTCTACGAAATCTTCGATTTTACTATCAACAGCTTTAAGCTGTTCGTCTTTACATTGTAATTGTACTAAAAAACTTTCTAATTCATCGACCTCAACATTTGATTCATTCAAACGATTTTCTATTTTCGAAATTAACCTTGTAAGCTGACTTCTATGTGCGGTGCGCTGTTTTTTAAACTTCTCTAATTCTTTTTTATCTGCCATTCTAGATACAAGTATTACAAACAAACTTACATTAATAAAATACACATTAATCTATAAATCATTCTAAATAGTTGAACAAACAATAACTCATCATAACCAAAGAAATTCAAACAGACACTTTGAACCCTTGAAACTCCAACAAATTATTTCAAACAAATATCAATTTTCAACAAATCCTCACACAAATACTATACTCAATTTACGAATCAAATTAGCAATTAATAATTCAAACAATCATACGAAACCTCCAAATTTTCGGAATGAAAGAACTAAATCGACAACAAATATAAACTGATAACTATCCTAACATATTTTTAATTTCTAAACTATTCCACTTAAACGAATTTCAATGTTAAACAAAATTACTACAACTTTAGAACATTACCAGTTATATTTCAAACAAACTACAAAACTATTCTACAAACCGAAATGAATTTCTTACTCACCCCACCAAGCGTCATTCTTTGTTGTTACGATTCCAAAGTATTCAAATCCTCGGGTTTCGGCGCAATGTTTTCGAATCAAAATTTTGCTTCTGAAGTATGTGAGATTGCGGAAATTGTGAAATTAAAACTTCTATTTTAACGAACACACACATTTATTCACAAACATTAATTAACAAAACGACACATTACAAACAAGGTTTACAAAAACTAAAACATCTGAAAATAAGTTTTGGAGCGCACACTCGCTTGTTGCATTCTTTCTTATACCACTTGAGTTCTCTCAATTACATGTGTGGCGGAAACATTGCCAGTGAATTCGCAACATAGGGGACGAAGAAACTAATTGACCAAACTTCCGCGAAATTTCTTTAGAATTTCTTAACTTTTTCAGAAGTCAAACTATAAATTCTTAATTTAAGTTTCTGATACTAACTTTTTATTGAAAAACGATAGGTAAAAATTCATTTAGAGTTTTTAAATATAAGGAAAAAATTTATGTGAGTTTAGATTTAAATAAAAGTTATTGAAGTATGTCTTATTTTAATGTATTAAAAATAGCAACTCTTCTTTCTTGAGTACCTTATTGAATTTTATTAATAAATTTAGTATTTTATTTTGAATTCGTTTTTCTAAAATATAGGAAATAAGAGGTAGATAGGAAAAAAAAATTAGGAACAAGTTTGTTTAAAGTTTAATTATAAGAAACTTCAGTATAACGACCGTCACAATTTACAGAAAGAAGTTTTAAAATTTCATTTTTGGAAATAAGTGAGCTGATAGCTAAATTAGTTTTTCCCCATTAGCTCTATGTGAGTTTTATTTCGGTTGTTCTGAATCTACTTCAAACCAACTTAGAGCAAAAGCTGTTGATATTACACCTCTACCGAAAGTCGGAATACCGAGGGCGATTTCTCAACACAGCTTCAGATCATGAAAACTAGGGGTCCTCAAAAAATGAACGTTGAGCGTCCAGTTTTCGAGAATTATGATTGTGGAAACTCATGTTAAATGGGATCGAGAGACTATGTGTAGGGCTTTTTACAGCGCCCTGATTTCATTTTAATATTGACAAAAGAGCTTCCTGTTTTAGAGAACTCTTTGCAGGGCACATCACAACCCCTTATTCTGAAAACATTGTTGCCAATTGTGTTATCACAGGAATTCAAACTATCTTACTTCCTCGACCCGCAGAGAAGTGCTAAAGCATTCTTTTTTTTATATATTCGAATAAATGACCAATATTCCATACCTTCAGATTTTGATAAGTGTTACTCGTGATCATTTTTTTATTCAAAATTTTTTGTATTATGTTGAACCAGATTTCATTAAAATCTAATCAGTTCAGAAAAAATGGACTATATCACAAAATTACCTTAATTTTTAAAAAGCATATAAATTAGTCTCTATTGGAATAAGAATATCAAAGAGATAAAAATAGGCTAACACAAATTATGTATATGCATAATTTTTGTTTAAAGTGCACTTAAAAGTAAAATAAAGCAGTTTCTAATAATATATTGCATTATTTATAAATTTTGCCTTTCAGAATAACTTTTCCTAAATCTTAAATTATCAATTTTATTGCTCTTCCTATTTCAATTTAGATAAATTGTTTTTAAATTTTATTGTTGATGTGCTTCGGGTTTGTTGATTTTATGGAGAAATATTTCGAAATTTTTACTGTAATTTAGAAAAAAATTACTTATTTAATTTATATTAATGATTTAAATCTTTAACTATTAATATTTAAATTATTCGTTAGATATTGCTTTATTTTAGTTGGATTTCGTTGATTTCGTAAAAATGTTTTTATTAGAATCTCGTTCTTATCTTGGATTTCCGAATCACTTGGAAATATATTCTGTTAGAACCGTCTGAAGAGTTTTCTTTAAACTCCGAATTATTATTTCTTCATTTCAATAGCAATAATCATTCTTCAATTTGCTTCATGAACATTTATGTTTGAAGTTTTTCTTTAAATAATTCATGCAAATTGAGAAATTTGCATAGTTGAAAATTATAGTATTCAAAATGTGCGATTTGACGAATAATTTGTTTTGTAAAGAAAGGCTGTTCTTAAACGATTCAAAATCGCTTTTCTTTATTCGCTCATTTCTTAAGTTTGTCTAAAAATAAAATTTCTACATGATGTTAATGACCAATAAAAAATATTTTCCCGAAAACTTACTGGAATTTTTATTTTCCGACGCTGAACTGATCATCCGCAACTGGCACTGTTCCAGAAGTCCTCTGAGGGGGGAAAAAAATTAAGTAAAAACAAATTCAAGGTAAAGTTCTGGTTTGTGATAGTGAAAAAGCCATCATTTAGATATTCAGAATATATATTTTCAAACAGTTACAATTTTTCACGCGGAAAAATTTTCAGCTGATACAAAAAATATTCGGCATTAAAATTTATTAAATTTGATAACATTTATGAAATAACTTGTGTGTAATGAATTTGTATAAAATGTTTGCATAGTTAAAAAGTTTTATGCAAAATTATTACGCATTAGATATTGAGAAATTATTTTAAAATTTTGTCATAATTCCACATTTTTAAAATTTTTAAGTAGGATTTTGAATTACAAAAAGGAACGCGAACTGTCCTCAAAATAATAAACATTATCACCTCAGGTGTGTATCTTCATTCAAAATGTACGTGTGTAAGAAAACGAACTATTTAAAAAAATCATCTTCAATGCTGATATGGAAGCTTAAAATTATTAATTCACGAAAGTAATTTCACTTTTTTTATGTAATTTTGCTTATATTAGAGTAGATAGTTTTAAAGTGTGGGTGATCGGATTCTGTCATTGACTTGAATAATTTGTATTTTTACAATCGTGTGGTAATCCGATCGTATGTTTGGATGAATTTTATTTTGAGTCATCTGAAGTCATGTATTTTCAGAAAGAATTTAGCAGCAAAGAATAATCACATCAATAGATTAGGGAGGGAACTTCTAAGAAAACAGGATGCTTCTTTGGGACAACTGTAGTTCAAGGAAAAAAAAAAAAAAAAGCGCCATCAGACTATAAACGAGATTATTAACCGAAGTACTTTTTTGTCGGATTTGCCATTAGGAATGGTTTCAAGGGTATTCACTCTATGAAGGACGATCTTCAGGAGAAGCATCTTGTGGATACAACTGCAAATCTTTCTTTTATTTTGCGAGATAGTGATTTTTGCGTTTAATATTTTTAACGAAATACCAATTATTTTTTGACCTCCTGAATTTAGTACACACTTTTTTATATTTCTGAAATAATTTCTCTAATGAATGTTTCACAGCCTTTCAAAAAACAATATTTATGTGCCGATTAAATTAAAAAGATCAGTAATACTTATTTTATAGTTATTGAAATATATTTTTAAAATTACGTTACTAGAGGAAAGTATTAGTAATTAATTTAAAGTGGCTTTAATTTTTATATCATAATCATTCTTGTTCGGCTTAAGCAGCAGCTATTAAAGATATAAGTTAAAGTAAGAAAAATGAATGTCTTCCATGAAATTTTCATGAGATTTCTTCATCTCATGTGGTATAGGAATTTCAATGATTACGTTTTCTGTGGGGGGTACACTGAAAAATACTTTTAACCATTTGCTATCTACATACACGTTAGACGCTTGTCTGTCTTTCAACAGTCAATTTTTGCACATGAGATTTACGATTAAAAGCCGAATATTTACAAACATTTAAGCCCTTGTTCGAACTCTTGAACCGAAGGCACGATTTTCGTTCTAAGCGATAGCAGTATCTGCTTCATGTTCTAGAATTCTTTTTACGATTATGGATTCATTTTAAAGTGAAATTAAAGGTAAATTGTTTTTTTAATATTTAGATAAATAGGTGCATTTTAAAAATTCTTCTATGTATATAATTAGATATCAAATTTATAAAAAAATGCATTTTCATGAATTTACTTTATTTCAAAGGTACTCCTCACAATCTTGTTACTTGACTCATTTTTTAAATACTTTCTAAATTCTCCCTTTTTTGAAATCTCTTTAATAAGTTTAAAAAAAAAAAAAAACATTTTTACATTTATGAAGTTTTTAACCATTAATATGCTGTCTCTTTTATGCCACCCTTATCTACATCACAAAAAACAATTTCACGAAATCGAGTAGATAACGCTATGACTTCGATTCAGCTGTTCGTGGGTTCGATTCGGGCATGGATGGTCCGGAGTAAATTGTAGGTCCCAGTCTCATTAGCCCTTGCGTAAAAAATTATCCTTGAGGGCACAGTGCCAAAAACTGATCTTCTTAAGTTTTGCTTCATTATTTTTGTTTCAATTCTCAAATTACGTAAATTTGCCATGTCGCGATAAAACATTAAAGAAATGAATCCTATTTTTTTTTTTTTTTAATTTAAAAAATAAATCAAGGAATAACTTGTTTAAAATGAAAGGAAACTCCTCCAATTAATTGCATATAAGTTACTTTTTTGGAAAAGAATAATTGACACTTGGTCTTCTTTTTCCTAAATGATAAAAAGAGCCGCTAATAGACCTCATTGTCTTTCAAAGTCGAAGAACATATTCTCAGAACTTACTGCGACATATAGTTCTCATTTGCTTGTTCCAGGAATTAAGCTTAAATATATTATGGTGTTTATTACTTTTTTTTTCTACCTTGACATCAATCTAGATGTCTTTATAAAGGAAGATATTAATTTTAAAATACGTTCTCAAGATTACTGATGGAAAAAATGAATCAAGCGATAAATTTAATAAACGAGTATAATTCATATCACCTTTTTAATTTACCGTTTGGATTACGTTCTTAATATTCGTGATTTTGATCAACTATCTTTAGGTTCGTTTTTTAATCGATAGCCTGAATTCTTTTTTAACCGCGTCCCTTACAAATTTTTTTTAAAAAAAATTGCAAAAAATCATCACATTTTTTTATTTTATTACTAAATACAAGAAAACGAAACAAAACAAAATATGTAGTTCTTAAGTTCAATTTTTAATTTTTTACTGGTATAAAAGCATATAGATTTAATATTAGTTTACTATCCCGAGTTATCTCGGACAAAAAAGTTAAATATTAGTCTTTGTATAATAGTTTTTGAAACAAGGGAAACATAAAGTGATACCTGACATTCCGTACGCTGGTATCTGGTCTCATTTCTTACGGCATCATCACCATTATTTTACTTTTTTTTCAATACAACTATCCTCCTTTGTACATTACTGATCCACAAGCCGTCGTATACTATACCATAGAGAAACATGTGGCCAATCCGGAAAAGAACCGCGAAATTAAAGAAAAGGCAAATTGCATGTTAAAACAGAATATTTCCTTTCATTTCCTTCAGGCCGAGTAAAAACGTGATAAAACAAATCGTACTGACAAATTTTGTTTCACCCGAGTTTTCTCGGGATAATAATTAACTGCAATATATACTAACTCGGGATAATAAGGCAAGCGGTTAAAAACAATTTTCTCCTATTTCTTTTACTTCGGAAATTATTTTCGTATCGTAGTTTCAAAATGGCATAAGACTGATATCTTGCAGCGTTTCTCTTGAAAACATCAAAATGCATTCGTGTATTTAATAGTTTTGATGTCTGTTATATTTTTGTGTGCCACAAACGTTTTCAATGGAATTTTTTTATTATGTTTTTAAACTGAATTTTTTTTAAAATTCTAAAACACTCAATATATAAAATTCTTTGTTATTTTGCATCTATATTACATTTGTTGCACAAATATTATAATTACTATACATCTAGGTTTTGAGAAGTAAGCTTCTTATTAAATATTACATTTAAGTCCATTTATAATAAATGAAACATTACTTATTTTTAGATTATAAAAAAGAATTTTGAAATTAAAATAAGGATTAAATTTATGATATATTATTCAATTCTTTTATAATTATTAGTTTATATAAAATAATGTAATAAAACATTATAAATACTACTGTACTGTTATTTCAGGAAAAAAACTTTTTTTTTTTTTTTGAACTCATGCTATATCATACTAATATGTTTAATAACATTAGCTGTGTAATTGTTTTTTTTTTTATATAAAGTACTATTACAATTATAAATTGTACTATTTGTTAGTGCTTTTGTTTTTACTCAATCGCGATATTTAATTTACTGAAATGGTTTTTATCGAGTGCATCCCAGAGATAGGGCTCGATCTCCCTCGAAATTTTGAATCAGCCAATCAATTACTTCCATTGTCACATGACTCAATGGCGCATGCTATACGAACAGAAGCATTATCGTGTTAATATATCAAAGAATATATTCCAATTAGGTGTGTGTTCCAAAAATCATCGATCCATCAATTAAAACTAACGAATCAAAATCAGGAGAAACAATTCCAAACAAGAACTTTTTTTCGATATTGTAATTTTCTTTTTTTTTTAATATGAAATCGATTTTTTTTCCTCTTTTATGAAAAGTTTAACTCTATTTTGAGTGCTCTTTTCGATGTACTTTCATAACAATTAATGTTGCATTTTGTTTTTAAGTTCTAAAAAAATTTAACAGCACCCTTGACTCTGGCTGGACCAATCTCAAATCCACTCAGAATATCTTTTTAATTTGATCTTGAAAGAAATAAACTGTACACGCTGTATCTATGAAACAAACTTTTTTTTCCGCTGTACAAATTGAAATTACTAAAATTAATGTACCTGAGTGGAAACCGTCACTCAAACAAGATTTTAAAAAATATCATTTTTTCCCTTCAAATTGCAATAGCATAAAACACTAAATTATTATTTAAAAAAAAAAAAAAAAAAAAAAAAAAGGATTGAAGTCTTTTTTTTGCAGGCGATCCGAAATAGTATTATGCATAATTATAAGCTATTTATATAAGTTGTGGCTCTGATAGCTAGAACCCCAGTGTAATCCAAAACATTGTTCCATTTAAACGCCATCCATGAATGTCTTGTGATAGCAGTTTGATTGTACGAAACCCAAGAGAATATACATTAGTAGTATATTTAAAGATGAAAGGGACATTTATGCGACATGTGTGAAATTCGATTCCTAAATTGTATTTTAAAGAAAAAAGAATTGTTAATAAATCAGTCAAAATCATTAAAAATTATCCAAATTTGTTGTTTAACCCTTCTTTGCATAATGGTGGAAATTTCCATCATAACCTATAATGCCCAAAAATTATATAAAAGAACAAGTTCACTTTAAGTTGATCGTGTTTGGATACCTTTTTAATGCCCATTGCATAAAAAGAAACATAGCTGTCAAAAATAAACAAGTGTCATTATCAGTGCTTAAAGTTGTCTCATTCCGCTGTTTGTTGTAGTTGCAATAAACGTATGATTTTAAAATTTTGTTTTATTATATTAGAGTTTCTATTGCTTAAAAATTGAAAATGAGTGGAAGAAAGGTTTGTAACACGTGTTATTTTCCTCTTTTATTTCTATTTAGTACTAAGCTAATGATCTAACTTTGGATGAGGATGGAAATTTTTAGCATATTGTTTTTATTTTGAACATGAATTATATCAATTTGATTTATTTCACCAATAAAGAAAAAATCATGCAAAGAAGACCCTTCGTAATAATAAAACTTTTTCAAAATTCATATTTATCTAATATCAATAAGACAATAAAAGAGTAAGTTATTTACGTAAAGTTATATCTGTCTATTCAAACTTACAGGAGTTTATGTGAACATATAGATGAAACTTTTGGTATCTTAAGTAAAATAATCTGTTTAGTTTTTCTATTCATATTTAGGTACAATATAACATTATTTTACTTTAGAGTTAAAGTTTGCAGTGTTCAAATCCATCAAAATGTTGCATTTGGCAATTGTAATAAATGATTTCAGAAAATTTACCAAATTAATAACTAAAAGTACTGTTTGTCTTTGTTTCCAAAATGCTATTTAATCCATTTTATATGGTTTTTAGGATAAACAATACAAATTCTTTAAATATTTTCAACACTAAACAAAGGATTATTTTTTCAATTCAATTGCATGTGTTCTGGATTTTTATTTTTTTAGTAATCCATTTTAAAAACATCTAAAACAGGGGCTTCTGCTTGATTATGGAATAGTTCTGAATTTAGTTCTAACATCTGCTTATATAGTAGAGTTATTAAAGTAAGTGCAAAACAATTCAACGTAAAAAAAATTTGAAAATAATTACAGCTAGTACTGTTATTTTATTACAATCTGTAAATGTCGCGAAATCTAGTAATATCGAGTTCAAGGACGTTTCGTTTTCCTTGGTTAAAAGAAAAGGATTGAGCAGCTTTTAAAATCTTTTCAGGATCATTCATTTAAAGTTTTCTGAAGATTTAATTTAATAAAAATTATACCGCTGAGAGAGAAACGCAATTGCATCGGAAAAAGTAATGCATAGTACTGTCGAATTTTCATTTTTATTTGAATATTTTGTTTGTACTTAAATGTTTTTATAAAAACTGAATTTTTAAATTATTTATTGTGTTATTTGAAATTTTTAGAATCTTCGTATTGTATAGTTGAATCATGATTGCCAACTGACATTTCAGTGACTCGGGCTTTATAGATCTCCGTTAGATTTCTTCTCGCCCACTCCTTCTTCCACTATTTTTGTGCTTTTCTATACGCATGAGGGTAAACGCAATATTTTTTTCTGCACAACATTGTGTTAGGCTACACAGTCATTTGTGGTCTAATTATGACTTGATTGTTAATAATTTATAATTTACAAGAGAAACATTCCAAATCTACAAAATGCCTTCTGCAATTTAATTTCGAGTTTGATAAGAATAAAAAAAAAATGTTTAATTTTCTTATATTTACAAGACAATTGTTACGATAAATAATAGAACATTTCTCAAAAGTTATGTGCACTAGATGTTGTCATTTATTTAATTTCAAGGAAAACAAAGAATTAAAAATAAACATACTGATCTGACACTTCTCGTGAAATTAAATTGAATAATTAGTTTGATATTAAAATCAGTAATAGTTTTAAATTTTTATTTGCGGAATTATTATTTATTAATGATTTTCTTGTTTGTTTTTAATCGCATGCTCTGTCTCATTATCGTACAGCAAAAAAAAAAAAAAAAAAAAAAAAAAGTTAGCTGTATGAAATAAAACTATGACCGTGATACATCGACGAGGACACTGAGGAATCTCAATAAGGAACATATCTTGTGAATCCAAGTTTAATCAAGAGACATAATTTTTTTTTTTTTTTTTTTTTTTTTTTGCTTTAAAATTTATTTTGCGTTTAGGTATTTCGACGATCTTGGTGTACAATTTCATAAAATATTGCTCCATTTTTACAAGCTTTAAAAGTGATTCTAATGTGAAATTTTTATGATGTGCTGTTGACCATTGAATTTTCCAAAAGCATATCGTGCTATTAATGTTATTAAAGTAAATTTATAAAACCATTTGAGGAAATTTTTTTTACTGAGAAAAATATATGATTTTAATCAATATGGTATCTAGTGCAGTAAAATAATTATGACGTGAAGGAACAAGAATAACTCAAATTTATTAATTTTAAAGAATGGTCGTGAAATGTGACAAATTAAGAATCGACTTTTACTTAAATTAGTGAATATATTATTATAAATTGATTTTTTAAAAATACTTATATTGTGAAATATTAAAATAAAGTATTAAATATCGTTTGACATTTAACTCGATAAATTAGATCAGATTTATCTCTGTTGATTTGTAGCGCTAATAATAATAAAATGAAATTCAGACGACATTTTCTCTTATTATTTAGATTGTATGTAAAATGCTTTTCAATGTTAAGAAGTGTTTCACTTTTAACGATATCATGGTGTGAAAAATAAAGCTTCAATAGATAATAATGAATGTATTGGAAAATATTTCGATGCTGAAATACTTTTTTGCTGCAATAAAAATAAATGTTTATTGAAAACAAAAAATAGCACTTGAAAACAATGATCTACACACCCAATTGAAATCGTTTAAAAAATAATCATTTTAGTTCTGGGACACTAAATTTCGGGAAAAAGGATTTTTATTAGATGTTTATAAACCAGTTAGTTATGAAACTCTTCATTAAGTTGCAGCTAAAACTGCAATAGTGTGACTCTCGGTTTCCCTGACAGTCTTGTATTCCTAAAAATAATTTATTAGACTGATGACGCCTAAATCAAATCCAGTGGATCTCCTCGTGTGAAGGCTGTCAAGAAGTTAGAATAATCTCACATGCATTGATCAATCAATTAATTTATCTTTGCAGATTATTTATTATATCGCTGCAGAAATAATTCAGGGATTGAGTAAAGTTTAATTTTAACGCTGGGTCCTTAATTGATTAATTATGCTTATAAATTAATTGAATATGTTATTTGAATCTAGTGCGTTGATTCCTTATTTCAATTAGTATTTCAATCGATATTAGATAATTTGATATTAGATAATTTGTATTGTTTAATAGACTCATTATCATCTCACTTAAAAATAATTTGTATACTAATGTTTTTTTTAATTTTTAGTTTCAGATTTTATTTTTGAAAATGTTTTATTTAATGTATGTTGCTTCTCAAAAATGAATTATTTATCAGGTCATTTTGGTTCGAATTAGCATTTAAACCAGTTTAAACTTTTTAAGTTTATATATATATATATATATATATATATATATATATATATAATATGTGTGTGTGTGTGTGTGTTCCTTTTTGGAACAGGTCGGGCAAATGGGTCTCGAACTGCTTTTAATTTTTTATTTTTCTCGCGATCACTTTCAATGACGTGGTGTTTCACTCTATAATGTTCATCCCTGTTGTGAAATCGTTTTTTTTAACGGATATTGTATTGAAATTATAACTCCAAAAATGTATATAGGAATTGAGGGGGAATTGATATGTGTTGCAAGCGATTTTAAACAGATTCACGTATGAAATAGGGATTTTATCATGCTGTTTGGTGTAACGCAAATGCAGGTATTGTGATTGGTGGGCTACCTGCAGAAATACCTAGGTCGCAATAAAAATAGCCTTCATGTTCAAAAGTTAACAGAGCAACAAACTATCGGCCGCCGCATTAAGATCAATCGAAACTCCAGGACATCCTTCCAGATAATATTACTTGACTACAACTTAATCTACGGTGGAGTAGGGCGTTATTGGAAGGTAGTGATTTCGAATCCCGACATAACTGTCTTGTTCACTAAAGGGGATCACTTTAAATACTCACAATGTCTTCCAAAATAAATGATATTTCTGAGGGTTAGATCCGAAGACTCAGATCAGGCTGCTTCCATCTGCAACAACAACATACTCTGAGCTTCTTATTGTTTGTATTAACTTGTTATCGGAAATGCGTGATTATTGTTGGGCAGTAAAAAGAAGTGTCTTGAACATGGCAAGATGTATTAGTTTTAAATGATAATTCTTATCACTTGAAACTAATACATACACAAAATCGAAACAGTTGATCCAACAAATCTTGTTCTAATCGCTTTCTCTCCTGAATAAGGAAAGGTAGTTATAATTACATTAAAATGGCATCCGTAAGTTTTTAGCTTGTCCACTATGAAGTAATCTGTCCTAACTGCTAAAATAACAGCAAATATTCCGTTTTTTATTAGAAACTGCTTAACAAAAATACTAATCGATAATTTTCATTTATTTATTGCTCTTGAATTTTAATCACATTTATCGATTGCACCGTTTATGTTATACTTTTAATGTTAGTATATTTTAAAATGAAGATTTCGTATTTACTGAGTCAGTGTATAACGAGATTCCATTTTTTTATCTTCATTGAAAACATACACATTCATTTTTTAAGTGTTCAATTATTCAAATTTTTAAGTATTTTGAAAAGCAATTTATTTTTGAATGTATAATTTTTTGTATATGTGGTTTAAAAAAAATGTGTGAAATTAGCTTTCATTAATAGAATTTTGTTGCGTTATCTGTGATGGATTATGTCGTTAAACCCCATCTGTTCTGCTACTGATAACATGTGTTTGCACTTTTTATTTCTGTTCTTCGATATTTGCTCTCCTCTTCAGGTGTTTTCATCGCAACCGCTGACTCCACTCCATTCGATAGAAGGAAATTTCTGTTCTATTTGGAATTAAACGATTGGATGAAATATTATATCGAATGCCTTCATTATTAAGAAATAAAGTAGTGAAATAACCATTCATATTATTTCTGGGGCAAGTTCTATTCAGAACACTGAACCAGAAAATACTGGTTTGTGTCATTAAATGTTAATCAGATTCAGTGATTAATTGATGAAAAAAAAGCAAACATTGATTCTTTTTGATTAATGGATAAAGTTGAGTCAAAACTAATTTATTGAAATCCAATAAACAAAAATGAAATCTGACAACATAAAATGTATCAATTATTATTTTCTTACTTTTTTTTTTTTAATAATTATTGATTCACATGATTAAGAAAGGTGATATGATTATTAAAGATCTTGTTTCATAATTTTCATACGATAATGAATTTCGTGAATTTAGTTCTATAAGCTTATATCGTCGACTAAATTTTATCCTGACGTAACTTACTAAATATTTTTATGTTTCTATTTTTTAAATTTTAACCATCGTTTTTTTTTTTTTGTCTCAATACTTTGTAATAAATTAGATTAAATAAATAATATCACACACATGAGGTGACCGAATCTGGAGAATGTTGACCTGTTCTTGCTAAATATCTTTATTTCTGATTTAAATAGTGATTTTCTCCGTGTTACAAATGCAATTTGGTGCTGAAAGTGAGTGGAGTTGATTGTAGAAATGTCTCCTGGGTAGGTTTGCTGGAGAGTTGTAATTACAGCAATTGTTAGTCAATAAAAAACAGTTTAACAGACTTTTCTTCTTTCATAATGCCATTCTATCGTCGGAATAAAAATATTTTTACATTATATAAAGATGTCACGTACACAAATATCTCAACTTTTTTGAAATTTAAAAAAAAAATCTCTCTTTTTTTATTATCAGTTTAATGATCTTTATAAATTTATTTATATTCGGTGTTGCAGTGTTGTTTGATCAACTTGATCTTTGGATTTTAAAATAATATCTTTTATCGATGTTTCAATTGATATTATAAACTTGAAACAGAACGTTTTTTTTTTTATTTGTCATGAGGTTTCTTCTGGGAACAGTTCGAAATAATCATTGATAATCTGTTTACCCTCAATTATTCGTTTATAAAATCTTAAAACATCAACAAAGCTACAGAAAGTGTTTTCTTAAGAAATATTAAAACCATGCTTTTTCAGAAAATAAATGAAAGCTTTCCGCGCTCATAAAGAACAAAAATATCTTTCTGAGTAAGCTAACAGTTTCCAATGCTTAAATTTTACAATTTTTTGTTTCTTCTCATTTTTCGATTATTTTTTCCTAACATATATTATTTTGTTTACATAAATAAAATGCTCATGTATTGCTTAACCGTTTGAGTGCGGCGAAGCGCTTCGCTTGTTATGCGCCAAAAATGCGGAGAAGCGCTTCCCTTGTTTTGTACCGAAGATGCGGAGACGCTGCTGTTGGTTAGTATAATTTTCGCATCTATTGAGAGCAGTTGAATTCATATTAATCGTAGATTTTATATTTATTCAATAATTAGTGTTAATTATAGCCCTTTCTATTATTCTCCAAAAAAAAAAAAATTACTACGCATTTTATTGCGCACTTTTAGCATATATATAAGAAAACTCTTCAGCACTCAAACAAGAAATAATTGTTGGCATGGTTTGTCTAATGAATAAAGTGTATCAAGATGAGCAGATGGATCGAAAGGAAAGTTCTCCTCATTCAAGACTGCGGAAAATATTTCAATTCATTAAACAAGAGCTAAATTTAAAAAAAAAAAAAAAAAAAAAAAAAAAAAACACCATATGTAATTGTTATGTTCAAGTGTAATTTTACTCAAACTTTAAACATAAATGAGCAGCAGTACATGAATTGTGACCATTTTGACTGTTGAATATTTTGTACCACAAACAAATCTATAATAATCGACATTAAAAATCTCAAGTGTGTATGCTTTTATATGGCTTATCTCCATCCTCCATATCACAATCACCAGGAAATATTTTTTTAGTATTTTAGAAGATACGAGTGAAAATGTCTCTAATTACCTTATTATTGAAACTTTTATGAAAGGTAATATTACTTAAAGCAATATTAAAAGTTTATATTATTAGCCATAACTAGCTTCTTTAAAAATATTATAACTATGATTGTGGGATTTTTGTCCCTACTTACCATTTACGGTAAATTTTACATATTTATACACAGTTTTAAAAGTCTCGCGACTTTTTAAAAACCATGTCCCTTGAACATATAAAAATTGCATATTTATGAGTAGTGTTATGCATAAAGTTTTATTGCTTACAATTTGAATAGAATGAGTGAAATCGCTTTGTTCAAGGCCCAAACCAGATAGGACTAAAGGTTAAACAAGAGATTATTCGAGACACATTCCTGTGTCAACTCCTCCCTGATGTGCGGAACCACTTTGAACCAAAAAGTGAGCGATCAAGTATCGCTTGGCTGTCCTTCGTCGTCAATTCAAAGAGTGAAGGAATTAGCACCACTGGTGGTTTTTTTAAATTCTGATACTTCAGCTGCTCAATTTAAACTTTTCCCGCATAAAAAGAACATTTGTAGTAGAAATTCTTCTCTTATATATTACGAGTCTAAAAGCGTATTTGTTTCATGCTTCATTTTTTTTTTTAAAAAAGGAACAAAAAATTTGTGACGGAAGATTCTGGGGTTTGTAAATATACTTATATTCATATCTAACCCTTTGTTTATTATTTTTTTTAAAATTTTGATTGCTAGTTTGCAAATGTTCCCAAAAAATTTTTTTTTTATTCTTACCAAACTTGAAATTAAATTGCAGTATGCATTTTGCAGATTTAGTGAACTTCTATCACTTAATTTTTGCTTGTTTTTTCAATGAAACAAATATACTAATTTAAAGGAACTTTTTGTTTGAATTTTCAATAATTTAATTGAAAGAAGCAGCAGAAATAATGTAATAACTATATATTCTGTATAAGCAAAAGTGATTAATTTGGGGGTGAGCTTCAAAAATGAGGTATAAGCTTAACTGATATTGTATGATATATATATATATATATATATATATATATATATATAAATTCTTGTTGGAAGAGAACTTTTCTTTTTATCATCAATTAACATTTTTTTACTATGGTATCTTTTTCAGTTTTGATAAAATTATGCTTTGTCAATATCATAAATTACGATTCCGTAATTTATCTGTGAGCTGAAGTTTTTTTTTTCTCTATTTTTGATCTTAAAACAGTTTTATTATAATTAAACTATATGCGAGTTTGAACAATAAAATTCTTTTCTGAAAAATTTTGTTTTTTTTTTTTTAATTTTTTTTTTATACTTTGTAAGCCAAGCTTGGTAGCAAACTATTTCCCTCCATATCTTCATTCTTTATCCAATAAAATTCCTTCTGTTATTCGGAATGCAAGAAGGAAAAGGAATTTGTTGAAATTTATGTTAAAGGTGGCAGTCAACCTGAACTTCCCCTTCTACGGTTTATAAAATAAAATTTATATTTGAGACCATGCATCAAACTCAACCATTTCCATTGTTCATCCCCTAAAAACACGCCTCAGATTTTACATGTTTCTTCATGTGTTTGCTTTGAATGCTATAGTCAAGGTCGCCGGTTTGATTGAAATCCTTTAATAGGTAGTCTTGATTATTTTTTTTTTGATGATTCATTTTGTCTACATACAGGAAAGCACTGTTATTTACTTTTGCTCCTCCTTAGTAAATGATTGGTCAAGTCAAAAGTGTACATGTTATTACTATCGATAATACAAATTTTTAAATTTACTATATAAATCAAAAAGACAATTGTTTAATCAAAATATCCTGGGAAAAAAGAACTTAGTGCCAACTATTAAAATATGCATACTAGTTAAAAATAGCTATAATTAAATTGTTAACAAATAATTAGGTACTTAACTATTTAAAACATGTATAGTATATAAGCCATTAATTTTGTTGACGGTTGAAATTTTTCTTACTAAATACTAGTTAGAAATAATTATTGTAATATATTTTTTAACAATTCTAAAATATTTATATCGGATATCAATATTAATCACTGGCATCGATAGAATTTGTGCAGTTTTAATCTTAGACATTTCTTAAATAAAAGGAAAGATTGGTTATCAGAAGGTGTGAAATGATGGTTCTGTGATCTCCTATCTTCGGTCAACAACAAGGCTTTTCCAACATTTATATATTTTAAAACACGCAATTTTTTATCTGACTGCGCATATAATAATAAAAATCACGAAATAATAGTAAGAAAATTTTATTTAAAATATGAGCTAATTTATTTTTTAATTTTGATGTATTACAAATTTGAGAATAAGAGGTAAAAATGTTTTTCTCTTTTTTAAATGAATATCCCATATAATGTTTATATAAGTCGAAAAATTTCAAAACTACTGTATCATTAATATATTAGCTTTAATAAAAAGTTATTTTTAAATTGCACTTTGAAAATGTTAATTACCGTTATATAATTCATTTTCTTTACTGATCCAATGAAATCTCAGTGTCAGAACTGAAATTTAAAAGCGAATGCAGTGCTTTCTTAACAAAGTTCTGTTATTGTATTTATATTAAGCTTCTTGACATTAATGTAGTTATCATAGCACTTCTCTTATTTTAAATATTTACTGTGTCACATTTTATTCACAAAATATTGTAATGACGCTTTATCTTTTTCTTACTGTACCGATGAATCATTTGATCACAACACAAGACTTAAATTTTCAATGATTTTGCTTCGGTTATTTTTTTTTATTCGATTCACTTCCATTGTTTACAAAAAAGCTAAGTTAAAAAGTCCATTTTAGCAAACTAAACTGCCAAATCATTTAGTCATGAAATTCTACGGACAAATTTCAATCAACAAAAAAAAAAAATAAAATAAAAAAAAACAGCTGAAATTTTGAAAAAACTTTTTGTAAGAATGCATTCCAAGAGAAGTTCCTGCGATAAATAACTATCTAAAAGAGTGTGATGCTTACTAAAAGAGTGTGATGCTTATGCTCTTCGTACTCATTTTAGATTTTATTTAATTGTGGTGCTTATTTCATGATAAGTTTAGAGAATATAAATAAGAGCTGACTGATCTTTCAGCTAAAATACCAGCATATTAAGAAGTGGATATGAAATATTGAATTTGTTCAAGTGATTTATTACTTGATAACTATTAGAAACAAATCATTTGCAGTTGGGAGGTGGTAACAGTTTATTTATTTATAATAAATTTTATATGGATGAAAAAGCTGAAACTATTTATATAAAGTTCCAACCTTTTGAATTAGATTTATTAAATTAAAAGTAAAGATCTCTTATCGTGTTTTAAAAAAATCATTATGGTTACATTTTGCATCAGAAATTTTTTCAACAAATATTTCAATGAATGTTTGGGGTTTAAATTAGTTCAGTATGTGGAACATTTTAAATTCCAGCCAATTTAATTGAGGAAAAAGATTGTGATATTAATTTATTAAAAAGTTAATTTAAATCAATTATTAATGTGCTTATTATTGTAATGAAAAATTTAACTTCCTTATTCAAAGTTATTTTAAGGTATTTGTCGCGTTGGCAACTAACATAACTTATTTTTTTTTATATTGGTTGGTTTAAAAAAGAATTGAATTTGAAAAAATGAAATTTGTATTTTTTGTGAAATTTGTATTGATTGATTTACATACTTTTTTGAAAAGTAGGCGAATGCTTATAAATCATATTTATTGTAATGTCGAAAAATCTTCACCTAATTCCTATTTTAAAAATAGCGTAAATATATTATTTTTATTGTAATGTCGTCAAATTTATATTTTAATAATAATAAATAATTTTTATTGTTATATCTAAAAAAAAAAAAAAATCATCGGCAAATTGATATTTTATTCCACATTCTGTACTGATTTATAGCAAACATTTCATGTATTTGGCGACCGACTGGGGAAAACTCCGTTTTCTCACTGACAACAACGGAAGCGCTTCCTCACTCCGCCGGATAAAGGCGTGTATTTTCGGCAAAATCGTTTCATCTGTTTCTGTGACATGAATTTGTAACACCGCTGTTTAAATTTTTATTTTTACAATGATTGGTGTAATTATTTGAAAGTATATTTACGTATTTTAATTTATTATATATATATATATATATATATATATATATATA
>JAPDSC010161144.1:0-15393 GCA_026290005.1 Latrodectus geometricus
ATATCAGTATTGATATTTTGCGAAATGAATTTTGAAGTATTTATTATTAAAAATACCATAAAATGAAAAACGTTATCATCGTTAAATTAAACTACTTTAAACATCATATTTATTTACACAGTTGGCTATTAAAATTGCTACACCAAGCGATGACTCTTCAAGATTTCAACGCCAACGATGACTCGTCAAAATTGATACGCCAAGCGATGACATGTAAAATTTACGTGACTGGAAGCTATAATATGGGAATGATTAGCTATCCATTGCTCTTAAATAAAATGTATCTAAATAAAAAGAATTATACATGTACAACTTGAATCTCATGTAAATTTGAAATTGAATGGTGAGAAGTTAATGTGATGTCTCGTATAAGAAGGAGACCTGCACATTTCTTTGACTTTGATAAGATCTTTGTCTTAATCTGATCTCAATTAAATCTTGAAATAAAATTGTAGCAACCAGGATTCTGATTTATCTTATCACACCATTGTCTCTGGCATCCATGGAAATCTTCTGAATGTCAGCAAAATATGAAATTAATAGGAATGGCTGTCAGATGGAGAACAGTGCTGGATCTCAGCTACCCTTTATTATTAACAATATAGAAGAAAGGAGCAACTTCAACAGCATGATCAACTACAATACTGGAAAGGGGAATAACAAGACGTCATACTTTCAGAAGAATTCATATTGTCGTTACAGAATTATGATGGTTTCATTCATCTCCATCCGTATCGTGCAAACGAACATTGACAAAATTCATTCAACATTCTAATATTGCCTCATCACATAGGGTGATAGTATGGAGTGGCCTATCGATACCTTATATATATATATATATATATATATATATATATATATATATATATATATATATATATATATATATACAATAGCCGTTACACTTAAGTTGTGTTTTGACTTATTGTTTTATTATCATTTATTAAGAAATTGGGAGAATCCATTTAAGCAAGAAAATGCATGATCACGTGTTGCTAGTATTGTCCAGACCATCTAAGATCTTGCCAGAATGTTCTCTAGATATATCACCAAAGAAAGCATATCGTTAGTCGATGTTAGGCGACTATTTCGTACGTCACAATGGTAAATGACATCATGTTGAATATGCGTCAGCAGACATATATGTAAATATCATATCCAGCTACTGTTTGATTCACACTGTCTAGCTTATATTGCTACCTGAAATGGTGGTTCAGCGTATTAATTTCTCAAGATTTATATTTTTCTAAATTTTAATACTTGTCATTTTCCTGCATCAACAAATATTATTTTAATATTTACATTTATTCCTCGTATAGTAATTTTCATAACAAACCGTATTTATTGAATTTTTGCATTTAAAAAGTAGTATAGATATGGGATTGAAAACTTAACTATATTAAGTCATATTTAAGGGCACCGGCGTTGAATGCCATTTAAGGTTTCGAAATATAGGATGATAATTATGATTCAGATGATTTGGTAGTAAGGACCTAATAATAAACCATCATATGGTAAGCTGTTAAATCTCTCCTTCACCTATAAATCGAATCGACTGAGGTTAAAAAGAATGTGTGATAAATGGAAATTAATGTGAGAAGTTTACAGTTTTTAGGAATTGAACCTAATCTTATGATTAAATGCTTATTGCTGTTATATTAAAAAATCTGCAAAGCGATTTAACGTTGGAATATAACAAACAAGATATAAAAGATTCCTCCGTGCCCGATATTCGTAACTTGTTAAATTTTATGGAACTCGAAATGAAAAGGAGGGAACCATTTCCACTTTCGCACAAGCCACTTGAAAAACTCAAGGATAAATCGAGCACACCCTTCAAGGAGAAAAAGACTGAATCATCCACTTATGGTTTTTCGGTTGTTTCTCAAACTAATAAAACTTGCACATTTTGTAAAAAAGATCACTCAGCGGAGAACTATGACTTGAGCATCGAAGAAAAGAGAAAGAAATTAAAAGCTTTCAGCAAATGTTTCGTATACCTTCATATAAATCATAGAATTAAAGCAATTATCAATCATAGAATTAAATTATAGCAAATTTGGATTGATTTAAAACACATGCGTAGGGAAACACAACCAGACTATTTGTTTTAAATTGTCAAAGGATAAAAATAATGAGATTCAGGAATCAAAAGATGAGCCGTTAATAATTTCTGCAGTTTTACATAATGAAAATAAGGAAATATTACTACAAACTTGTCTTGTAAATATGAAATAGAAAGGTAGTGAATTAATTGCTAGTTTATTGTTAGATAGCGGCTCAATGCATAAATTTATTTGTCAAAAATTAGTTGAAAATTAAATCCCGTGGAAATAAAAGAAGGAAAATTATCGGTTTCTATTTTCGGCACAGTATTGGGCAAAAAAACTATGAGCAAAATTTATGACAGTTTGCATGTAATTAGGAAGTAGACTTTTCTTAAACTCAAAAATAGTAGTAGAAGCTTTATTTACAGATGTCAAATATTAGGTTCAGACATACTTCCCTTTGAAATAAAGGAAATAGTAAATGAAAATTTAGAATTCAGAAATTATACACTTGCTGTTTCCCCTAACTGTACTGAGCTTATAACTTTTTTTGTTAGAGGAAGATTACCGTTACAACATTGTTATAAGTAAAATAAAATATTTGTACAAAAATCTCATAGCCGTTGAAAGTATTTTTGGTTAGTGCCTACAAAACCGAAAAATTGATAATCATTTCTCTTAAACTTAATGCCGTGGTAGAGGAAAATTTAATTTCGTAACAAATAGAAAAATTTTGGGATTTAGAAAATTTTGTTTTAATTGATAAAAGAAAGGTTGATAATTATTTCGAAAATAAAGTTTTATTTGATTTTGAGTCAAGTATTAAATATGAAAAACAAAGATACACTGTTCGATTGCCCTGGAAACTAGGTAAACGAAATTTAGGTAATAATAGAGAAATCACTAAAATAAGATTTGGTCAGTTGAGAAGATTGCTTAGAAATCGCAAACTATTTGAAGAACACAGAAAAGTGTTAATATTACATAAAAAAGAATTACGGAGTTAATACCCGGCCCGAATGACACTGAAAACGTTGCATTTTTCTACTATACAGAGAAGTCATTCGGGATGATCGAGTGACTAATAAATTACGTTTGGATTTTGATGCTTCTAAAAACAGTAGCTGCCTTGAAAACCTTGACCTTGCCAAGACTGAAACTTATAGAAACCTTGTTGGCAGCTAAACTCAGAAGAAAGAATTTTAAGGCACTGAAATTAGATACATCTTGTTATTATGGGACAGATTCGGAAATTGCCTACTTTCGGATAAAAGAAGCTCCTGAAAACTTTTAACATTTTATTAGAAATCGAGCGTATAAGAGATTCGTAAGCTATCATTACCATCGAGTAGCTATCACAGCCCAAGAGCAACGAATCCTGCTGACATTATTTCTAGAGGGGCTAAAATTCCTCGACTACTTAAAGATCCTTTCTTGGCTGCATGCACCAACAACTTGAAGAGTATTGGCTGCAACTTGAAGACATTTAAATAGAAGAAACTGATGGTCTTGAATATACAAGAAGAAAGCTGATCAAGTCCTCCAATACAAATGCGTAATTGAAGAACCGACCAATCCGATAGATATCAGAAAATATAGTAATTTTGAAAATTGTTGTGAATTACTGTTTGGATAAACAGATTTGTCATGAAGCAAAAGAAATGGAGTAGTGTTCAAGGCCCATTAAAAAACAGAAGAAATGGTAGATGCTGAAAACTATTTTATCTGAACAGAACCAGAGAAGTGGTTCAGACAAGAATGAAAATCACTGAGAGAAGAGAATCAATTCGCAAAAATCTCCCTTTAGTCAATTACGTGCCTTATATTATTGACAAATTTTTACGGCGTGGAATAAAATTAGAATTCTGTGATTTTTCCATTGATAAAAAAAACATCCGCTCATCTTGGCTAAATATTCCTGAGTGACCAATTTAATTGCTCGCAAAGAACAAGCATGACAGTGTAGCCTGCATACTGGCTAGAATCAGAGCTCGTTATTGGACTCCTAAGGGGCGTTAATTAGTGAAGAGCATAATCAAAAGATGTCTGTTTTGTAAGAAGTATTCTTTAAAAGCAAGAACCCAAATAACAGCACTGCTTTCAAAAGATAGAGTGAATGAGGCTCCTCAATTTGAAATTTACAGTTTGGATTTTACTGGAACTAATTAATTCAAGGAAGCTAATGTTAGCTGAAAATCTTACATTTTCTTATTCTCCTGCGGTGCAACAAGAGTTAAACACTTGGAAAACACTTCTGATTTGTCAACTGATTCCTTCTTGAGAGCTTTTAGAAGATTTTTATATATTAATACATTAAAATTTCATAATGCATAATTTTATCAGAAACTAATTTACTTACATTCTAATTATTATATTCAATTTGTTAATTAAAGTTTAGATTAGAAATTGATTTCTATAATTTTAAATTAAATATAGTGTTAGTTATAGTTTATACAAATTATAATCATTTTAAATTGTATCTATTTAAAGGCAAAATGAAGGAAATTTTTTATAAAATTTAAATTAAATTATTTAACAAAATATATGCCTAAAATGTATTATTTTCTTTGCACCAAACTCAAATTATCCTTTTTGTTTTAAATTCCTTTGTTTCGTTCTATTTTTTATTTTAAATCCATTGAAGTACATAAAAAAAAAGTTATTTACAAGTATTTTAAAATTTACAATGACAAGTGCATACTGATTTAAAATTTTATGGTTGAAATTTTTTCATATAAAAATGATATTAATAAAAAATGTGTTGGCGCTATTTACTTATTTATAAATTTTATATTTAATGAAAACTTTTATCCTGTAAAATCTTTTCTAAAACTCCTGATAATATGCAATAAACGTGATATAGAGGTATTTCTCACCGTTCCATCGTTGTAGGACATTGTTCTTCCGACCATAAAGTCCCAGGTTCGATCTGAGTTACTGTTCAACAACGGAAAGTAAATGTTATGCTTCTGTCTTAAATATGCATAAGGTTGGTGCTTGAGGGTTTTCTCTCTTGTGACACGTGAACTCGGAACACTATCTGTTAAATGTATTCTCAAATGGTATTACACAATGGATATAAAAAATGCTTTACAAGACTTTTGGTCATCATGGCATCACGGTTAAGATATGTTAATAAAAAAGTTGACATGAAAATTCATGTCTTTCACAAAGAGGTACTTATTAGAAGCAGAATAATTTTCTTGTTGCATAAGAAGAATAAGAAAACATTATTCATTAATTAGAAAGTTTAAACTTGTCAAACAAATCTTTTCTATGTGGTTAACTTCAAAGTGCTAGTAATTTTGTAGAGCATTCACTTACAAAGCTCTTTTGTTATAAAATATTTCTCTCTCTCGATATGCACAATATATTATGAACACAAGATATTGTTCTTTATTTTTTAAAGAAACATTAGAATAGAAAATTTGTAACGTAATTATAAAAAGGTTGACTTTAAATCTTTCTTGCCGTTTGAAATTCAACCATGAACATAAATTGGGTTTTTTTTCCCCCGCTTTCTTTTTTTAAAGCACTATTGTTAAGTTTTTAAAATCTGCATACCAGATATTAATAAAAGCTTTAAATTTAGCAGGCATATTTGAATTGAAACTCACATGTTAAACAATTATTATTTTTTTTATCTAATCGTCTGTTTTGTTTCTGTGAACTATTTGATTATTAAATCCCATTGACAACTCTATTTAACTTTTAATACTTCATATTTGATCTCATAAAATATGTGGGGACAAAACGGAAACGTAAAATGATATTAGGGAATTTGATAAACCGAAGGATGAGGAAACTGGAACGCAATTTAGAAAAAAAAATAATAATTTCATGAGACATTTAAAGCAATATCGTTGAAATTTTCAAAATCGAATATCATATAATAGAAAAATATTTAAAACTGTTGTAAACAAAACATTATTCCATAATATTAAAAAATGATGTAGATATTAAGTGATGTCTGGACGAAACAACCACTTCATGGTTAAAAATAGACTTTCTTACTACTTTTGCAAATTATGTAATTCAAACGAATTAAGATCTGTTTGTTAAAGTAATATAACAAATAGATTAAATGCTTCCAAAAGTTTAAAATTCCTGAAAAATTTTCACTTTTATACAACAGTCATCTTGATACTATAAAAATAAAGATTTTCGGGTCAAATATTTTTCAAATTTGTCACAGCAATTAATTTATTCCACACAGTACGGGGTTGTGTTTTAAGAATGTGTGTGTGGGAAATAAAAGTTCTTCTGAAACTCAAAAATATTTTATAAATATTAACACAAGAAGTAAAAAAAATCTTATTGGTTTTTTAGTGCCTTCTAATTTTTATTTTATTATAGGTATATCTATTCGATAATCATGCCTTGGGTATGCGAAATTAAAAAAAAATATATATCAAAATGTTATCTACTAATTGGTTGGTTGAAAACTTAATCAGTTGGCTATAAACCACGAAAAAAAGTAGATAAATATTGGGGGCACTTTTATAGTATATTTATATATATTTTTATAATATACTATAAAAAATCATTTTTTATAGCTTTAAACTATTATTTTTATACGTTTCCTTATTTCCTTCTAGTATATATCAGTAAAACACACAAATGATAATCTTATCAAAGAACACAATGTTAATTGAACGTATAATACAAAACTGATAAACGAGGCCCGTTAGCTCAGTTGGTTAGAGCGTCGTGCTAATAACGCGAAGGTCGCGGGTTCGATCCCCCCACGGGCCACAAAATTTTTCTCCAGTACTTATACTGTTTTTAATTATCTCATTTCTAACTATTATTTATAATTAATTTTGTTTTATTCTTTAAGCAGATTTAATAAGTTTATGTTTCATTTGCTCAGTGATTTTTTTAAACAACTTTATATTCATTCATTAAAAAAAAATTACTGATTATAAATTACGGCTGTTTAATTTTTAATTATTAATTCCAATATTGTTCTCTCTCAGCAAATTATTTTTAAATTCAATTACTTTCTAGTTTCTTTGCATTGTTAAATTGGTGTTTTAAAGTTAGAGATATATTTGCTTGAATAACTGTCATATCTATTATGCAAAATTTTAAAAGTCTAAGTATGAATTACAATCTTATTAATTATTTCCCATTTATTTTTATTCCGTTATTAGTATCCCTTCTAATCACAGTATGAAATTTTAATTTATAATTGAAGGGGAAATTATTTTGTTCAGTAAGTACGAATGTACGTAATTCTGAAAATGTGTAAATAGTAGCAGAACGATTTTCTCTATATATAGGTCAAGGAAAATAGTCATAAAATACTTATGGTTTTTCCTCTAATATTAGTAAAGTGCATATACTTTGCTTGCACAAGTGTTCCTTTACATAAATTGTAAATTATAGCTTTTCAGTTGACGCACCTGTATAGCAGGGATTAAGAGTCAAGCGCATAGGTGATAAAACAGTAACTACATTTAAAATTTCGGAAAGAAAAGAGGAAAAAAGTGTTTTAGCGAGCGAATAGAAAATTATTTTTCTAAAAAAGATTTTGTTTTATACCTGTAATTTTGTTGTACTTTTTTATTTTATTTTTAATTTTTTTTATTTTTTGCAATGTTATATTTTGTGAATATCATGTTGGCAAATATATTTATATTATTTACTAAAATGGATCATCTTTTCAATCTTTTACCTCATTAAATTAACTATCAAAAGTAATAACATAAATATATTAAAATTTAACTTATTAGTATGCTGTGACGCAATGGTAGTAAAATAGAGTTAAAAAGATTTTACAAATTACTCATTGGGAAATGGAATTAAATCCATTAATAACAATATAATTCATCAAATGAATTGAAGTACTTTAAAATAATACATCAGAAATAAACAATTTTATTCATTTAAGTTATAATAAAAATTTAAACCCTCGCTTTTATACTGTTCCTAACATTCAAATCTATTGAACGTTATATTTTTTAAGGGATTGATTTACTAAATAAAGTAAAGATCGCTGATATTTCGCAATAAAAATATTTTCGGAATAAATTTAATTTAAACTTGAAATCAGGCACTCAAATCCTTGAATAACTTAAATCCTGGAAGAATTTAAAATATTCTAATTCCAGAGTACTGGATACAATTCATTGATCACATTTACATCTGTATGAAGCTATGAAACAAAACAAGGAGCTCTTTGTCAAATATTTTTGCTAATAATTCAAAGTCTTAAAAGCATAAATATCACTATGCAATTGGAATGAGTGTCACGAAAAGCTTCAAATATTTGAAAAAAGCTGTACACTTTTTTTCATTACTGCAACTCAGGCGAAATCAGTAACAGATCCTGATGAAATCGATGATGTGATTGAGAAAGTGGTAGAACTTGCCCGGCAAATAAACTTAGAAGGGAAAAGTGATGAGATAATCAAAAGTTGCCTGATTCCCACAATCAGGAGCTGACAATTGTTGAGCTCATAGAAAATCTTGAGCAAAACCAAGGTATTAAAAACTCTCTTTGAGTTCTTAGGCTCAATTCAATCAGATGAACTTACGGTTGGGAGTTCTACAGAAGCCTAAGTTAAATTGAAAAAAGTTTAGATTCCACCAAAGAACGCATTTTTTAAAGCAAAACAACACACACAAACACAATTAAAATATTACTATGCTACGAAGATATTTTACTGAAGTAAAATATTCTTTCCGAATAAGTCTAGTTAGAATTAATCGAAATTATACCTAAACTAGTCTAATATCTTATAGTCTAGTGAAAATTATATTTCGATTTGCCCGGTTATCATTCAGTCACACCAATTACATTAATTCAGATTATCACTATGTATAATTAAGTAATGTTTTTAAAAATTTTACTCATAATAGTTTTCTTCTTTGCGATTATAGATATAGCCTAATAAAATTATATAACAGCATTTAATTGTGGTAGTATGCGTGTGTGGCTAAAGAGAAAGTTGTATTTAACACAAAAATACCGTTTACGAATTATATCTCATTTAGTTTAAAAAGTTTAAGTATGTACAATATAAAAAAAACATTTTATAGCTAGATGCTTTTTGAAATGCTTAAAAAATTATTTTAGCATTGTCATTTTTAACATCTGCAGTTTATCAAAAATGACAAGTAGCAGTTTCATTTTAGTTAATCTGTCTCTCCTTAAATTGCACATTTATCAAATTAAATCTTTATAACAATTCTATTATTTATATTTTAAAGAATATAAATAATATTTTCTTTTTTATGTGTTGGCATCGTATATTCAATGTCTTATTTCCTTGATTATGCATTTAGTGTTTCTTATTATCAGTTTAGATATTTTAATTTAATATAATATATATTATTTTAGTTAATGTGTTATTATTAATTTTCTGCGAATAAAGCTGTAATCATAAGATGGAAAAGTAAATACCCACTATAATATAGCCCTATGATAAGGAACACACTTTAATAAAATGATTCTAACTTAAAACAAATGAGAAAAAAATTCTTTTAGTAAAAATGCCTTTTTTTACATTGAATCCGTGATTACATTGATAAAAAAATTAAATTCTAACTATAAGAATTTATATGAAATAATTTTAAAATAAAATGCAATTCTTTTCATATACCTAAACAGGAAAGATAATAAGCATAATTATAAAAGCTTATTAAAAGAGAATGGATACAAAACGAAATATTAAAAAGAAATTTCAAAACTTAAATATGTTGAGAGGAAATGACAATGGAAGATATCCTTACTCTTATAATTAATTTTTATACTTTTTAATAAGTATGTGACAAAGAAAAAAAAAGGCGTCTTGTATTAGCTAAAAAGCGCAGAACTTAAAACTTTCTCTTTTGTTGAGCATAATATATCCAAAAAATAATAATTTAAGTCATTATAAGTTAACTAAGTAAAGGAAAACATTTTTTTAATTCATCATAATCTCCCTTTTCTTTTTAATTTATCTCTTTTCATTATAATTGTAAGGCATTTACGTATTGTGGCATTTTATAAGATTTTTTACGCTAATTCCTATATCGGTCTCTATATTCAGAACAAAAATGTACTCTCTTCTAATTAATTAAATACACAAATTAAAATTTTAGTTGTTGCTTAATATTTTATTTAAACTATTGAATATAAATTCAAAAATTAAATTTCGTCATAAAAACAGGTTTGTGCTTACTATATACTTAATGAATGAAATACAAATTTTAATTGTAGAATAATTATTTCTGTATATAAAAAAAGAAATGGTACTGCAGGCTTTGACTCCATGGAGCCATTACGCCACTGAGTTAAGTTTAGCATAAAAAAACGAATTTATATGAAAAATAGAAGATTTTGTATGTTTAATAGAGGTCGTGAGAAATTTTCCTAATATTTTTATGAATAAAAACTAAATTACACACACTGATTCAGCAACTTATAAGCTCGCAATATTCTGAAATCTTCCAAATTTAAATTATTAAAAACTTTTAAAATTATAAATATAAATCAAATGGATATCATAAGTCACATTTATCATAGATTACAGTACTACATTAGTTAATAATTAAATAAATTTTTTGCTTTCTTTCTTTATTTTTTTAAATTTATTTATTTATTTATTTTTATTTATTTATTTTTTACATTTCGGCATTATTCTCAGCTTATTGAAATTCCTAAACACGAATCCACATAAGCTCAAATCCTCAATATTAAAAGGTTACAAACACACAATAAGTAATTATATTTAAGAAAACAATATTGTATAATATATAAATAAGAAATAATAGCAATGAAATGTTCCTTGAATTTTAAAATAAAACTTATGATATGTTTATAATATATATACCTTTAGCAAAATTTTTTAGTATTCACACAACATGAAAATAAATTTGGATGTGAATAATTTATAAAGTTATATCAAAAAAAAAAAGTCCCAACAACTTTTATTTTAAGATTTTAAAGATTACTGTGAAAAAATTCCAGCAAAACGAAAATGCATGTTTCCCATTATTTTTCCAATTACCTTGTTTTTATTACTGTTTTAATCTTTTTTGAGAGAGAGATTTGCCAATAGTAACAGTCGATAGTTTCATAATTTATCTTAGGTTTTGAAATAAAAGGATTTTATTGTCACTTTTCATACATTTATTAAATACTAAGTTAAAATCATCATGTTTTTTCTTCGCAGCAAATTTTTCTTTTATTTCTTGCTTGATAAAATTATTCTGCGCGGTTATTTTTAAAAGAAGTTGTAATTAGCTTTTTATGATGATATATTTACTTATAAAAAATAAGTAAAAGAAACCCCCAAAATATCCCATACAAAAATATATAGTCAAAAAAAATTTCAAATACCACCATTTTATCTTTTTGACAATTTGATAATTAATCTATAATTTTATGAATTCGTTTATATTTTGATGAAATTTTGGAATGACATGAATTTAAACTGTCAGTAAGACACATAATTAAGAGACAAATTGGCTTATTGTATATTGCAAAAGATTTTTTTATGAATAATATGCTTGAAAATATTTTTCTTGACTAAATTATATGCATAAAATCATTAGAAATTTTACGATAAGAAGTGCATTTTTAAAAAATTATCAATAAAATAAATCAGTTAATATATTTTATCAAACACTGAAAAAGTAATTAATTTTTCCAATACAATTAATTATCTAAAAGAAAAACAAATAATTTCATGATACTGTGCATAATAACATCAAACTATTTGTGGAGTTCATGTTACCTAAGTATCAAAAATATTAATATTATCATATCATTTATGTATTAAAAAGTCGTTAACCTATGTACCAAAAAATTGTTAATTTACTAATGTATCAAATTACCATATTATCTACGTATCGAAAATATTCATCTTATCATATTACTTATGTATCGAGAAGTCGTTAACCTATGTATCAAAAAGTTGCTAAGCAACTAAATTTAAATATTAAAATTCTTCTTTAAGCCAGTTTTTATTGTTCCGTCATCTGATATAGTTTATAAATGAAAATTCTAAAGTTCAAATTTCACAATTATACTTATTGAACTATTATGGCGTATAAATATGGATTATATGTTTCTTCTTTACAGATAATAAAATTTCCATTCAATTTAACAATATATAATATATAGAAATTATTGGCAATCATTATTTTTATATTATAAATATAGTTGGATACAAGTGTTTTAAAAAATATCCCTAGTATAATTTTTTTGACAATAATTTAATGTTATCTTATGCACTGAGGAGAAATTAATTCTATAATAGCTAGGAATTAACTTTTAAAAATATGTAAAACAAAAAATAGGGGTATTGATTTTAAAACTTGAACGCGTGTGCGCGCGCGTCCAAAGAAATTAATAATATGAAAAATAAAACTGCATAATTATTCTACACATATTTATAGATTTTAGTAATAACGGCATCTAAAACAGAAATGAAAACTTTATCTCTGTTTATATTGCATAGATTACTAAGCTATATTAATGTTAACTTTAAGTAGAGTTATGATGAGAAATCTGTTAATTTTGTGCATTGACAAAATGAAAAGCAAAATTTTAAAAACGTTATTAAAATGTAACAAAACAAAATTATATTTATCATTTCATTTAAAAGAAAAAAAAAACCCCAATAATTAATTACACATTTAAAACTTCAAATTTTTTTAAAAAAAACTAACAACTTTTTTTTGAAAGCATATTTTGTTTATTATGTAATTATAAAATTAGAAAACATTTTTATATTGTAGATGCTTGTTAATACTAAAACATATTAGTTGAACTACTTCGATAAGGTAATCGAAATTTATTAGACATAAAATTATTAACAACTATGCAGTCCTCAAAAAACTCATTTAATGATTTCGACATTGCTTTTGTTTTGAAGCGGAAGGGAGAGAATCATGGTGTCTATGGAGAATGTTAGAAGTGTTTCGTTTATTATTCAAGTAATTTTATTTTGCTTTGGGCTTTTTTAGAAGGTAACAAATAATTGGGTGCTAAATAATGTACCATCAGTTTGCGACACAAATTTAATTTAACATCTCTATACCGACATTTTGAAAACTACACAATATTTTAAGTAGCAACCCGAGTTCTAATTTTCCATATTAATAAAATTTCTAAAAGTATCAAGAAGGATAGATTTGATTTAATGCTTTGCATAAAATTACATTATTTTAGTGACTGATTAAAATCTGTTTTTTAACATAAACATGAATGCCATGTAAATTGTTTTTACTTTGGACTGTAGAATATTCAATGGAAGGTAAAAAATTGAAAATACTCGAAGGCCCAATAATCCTTATTATATATGAATACGAATGATAACAATTTAAATAAATATATTATTTGAGAAAAGCATCAAAATTAATTTTTAAGTTCTTAATAGAACAATTATGCTTTTTCCACTTGTAAATCAAAGATTTACTAAACATCCTGTTATTTTTTTTACTACTATTTCGACAATAATTTCTTTCTTTCTGAATATTTTCGTTCTTACAAGACAGAAGAGTAAATTTCGTTTATAAATTTAAAAATAAATCAAGAAAACGAGTCCCATTTAAGTATAAGCTCTGAATAGATTTTCTTACATTACAACTAAATAAAAAATTAAACTTAATTAAAAAAATAAAGTTCCGCTAGCTTAAACCAATTGAGATATCAATACTTTGGCAAAGACCATTTGTTAAAAAGAGTGTTACTTTTTCATTGACTAAATATGTAATATTTTAAGGAAACCATTTTTAAGAAAGCAAAATTTTATTTATTAGAAATTATCTTTTGTAAAAGACATATTTATGTTGAACAAATAATAAGATGTTAAGTAACAAAAATATATTTCGGTTATTTTCCGAAAAGAAACATGATATTCTTTTTATTACACAACGACACTATTTTTAAAATTTCAAATTTTCTATTTTTAAAATTTTATAAAAGCTTTTTATCTATCACTTGCTTTGAAGAAACTATAAATATGTACTTTTTAAAATAAATTATTCTTATATGTATGTGGGTGTGTGTATTCTTTCTAAAAAAAAGTGATATTTGCAATATTTTTTATCTATATTTTCAAATTTATAACCAAACTGATACCCCTACAGTAATATGAATGTCATTATTTGCTATGTTGTGCTGAGAAAAGTGCTTTAAAATTTTCACTAAACACCATTTCATAGATTTTCGTTATGAATAAGTAGACACTTTTTGTTTAATTATTTCTTAATATTTTGTGTGATAGAAAAAAGAATCAAATGTATCACGAAGTAAAACCAAAACACCTTTAATTATAGATATTTTTATAAAAATATGCAATTTATAAAATGAAATATTCCACTGATTTACAATATCATTCATGTTACTCAAAACTTGGAAAACGTATTATATTAAAACTTGGAAAATGAAACTTTAAAACTTAGAAAACGGGTTGTCCATTAACATTCAGAAAATTGAAATCTGAACAAATGACATTAGCGTAGTATTACTATTATATGCACTGATATCAAAACTAATCATTCAGCACTAAAATATGCCATTTTGTATTATATTTCCTTTACGCCTACAGATACATTAGTGGATTTTTCTTAATAATAAATGATCGATCAATATAAACCTGATAATCAATTGGCACAATACGGAATCCTTGTCGATTGCTAAATGTCTCCTTATTTACATTTACAAAGACTTCAATAATTTCAATTCAAATGAACTCAATTTTAAATATAAGCGGGAACTGTTCCGCAATCAACCAGTCGAAATCGAAAAATGCTGATATAGATCACATGGAATTTTTATTTTTTACTTTGTATCTCCATTCAGTTAGGAATTGAACTTTGACTTAAGTTTCATCTAAAGTGTAGCTATTTCTGTCAATGACCCCGAAAACTGGATTCGACACTAATCTCGGCTTTTTTAGATGTGTTCCAATTTTTATTCGCTATTTACCATACTCATACTAATGAGGGTTGAATTTGGATCTGAACGGCGTCCAAAATAGAGGGTCACTATTCACTTCAGTGACGGGACAAAAACTGATATTGCCCATTTTCCACATTTTATTTTTCATTCTGTTTTACAATATTTGAACCAATGGAAATTCAATTTTGACCTTTAAAATTCATTGAGAATGTCCCTATTCTTTTCAGTGATGTCAAAAACTGTGAAATTGATAGTATCCTTTTGAATATTCGTTTTTAATATTTTTAACATACTCTGATCGCTATTTATAAAGACACGCAAATTTTACTTTCTCGATTATCGCAAATTTTACTTTCTCGATTACTTTCTCGATCGATATATTACTCGATTTCTCTCTCTCTCTCACACACACACATACACAGATATATATATATATATATATAT
>JAPDSC010161144.1:15493-54329 GCA_026290005.1 Latrodectus geometricus
ATTCCATGACAGAAGTGCATGCAGAATGCAGTAATGTAACATTAATCTTCAATTCTTTAACTATGGTTAAACTTGGGCTTCAGAACTTTACAACAAATCAGAGGCCTTTTATAGTCTCTTACACAGATTCCCTACCGGCTATACTTCCACTAACTCTGGGCTAGGTGCTGATCTAATACCTTTCATGGACACGAAAAGCCAGAACTATATATTTAACATCTTTGAATTTACTTCTGATTTATAAGTAACATTTATCAAACAAATTGTTTAAATAATGTAAAGCGCAACTTAATACCAATTTTCTTGAAAATCCTCAGAATTTTTCATAATTTCTGTTTTGAATTCTAACAGGAATTTCATTTAAAACATAGATGTTAGAATATTTTGGGTTTTTTTTAAAGGAATTTACAATTAAATTACATTTTTGTTGCGTATTTCAGCTTCATTTATATCTTAAATAATTATTTCGTTCGAAAATTTTTACATGTGTAACATTTCAGGCATAGTTTCAAGTGGAAATTGAAATACTAATAGATAAAAGTTTTTATCAGCTGCTAACACGAGAAAATGGAAAATATTCAATAACATTTTATATAATTCGTTTTTTGTGGTTGATGTATCATTATTTATTAAATATTTCATTACGTCAAAAACAAGTTTACATTACTATGTAGTCGAGAGCAAGTAAGGTAAGAAAACATGCTCTTTGAACAGCTGAACAAATTCACGGCTCTATATAATCACCCGAATGTAGTTATAAAAGCAAAACATTTCTATATAATTTTCCTTTAAACCTCTTTCTCAATAAACCTTTCGAGAGTAGGTCTTCAGGTGATACAACAAACAAATTTTTAATTCCCTAACCTCATGGCCCACTTGGTGAAGCACTAAAAAGTGTCACAAAATGCTGCTGTGTCAATAAAAAAGCCGAGTTGCTTCTTGGCCATCTAGGTCAATCAATAACTGCGGAGTATGCCAATAAAGTCATGTGCGGGCGTGGTAGCGGGCAGGAAAGAACGATTACTGTTCTTTCTATTCCTTTTTTCCCCTTTGAAACAGCTTCTATCTAGTTAAGATAAAATGAAAGGCAAAGGAAAAAAATAAAATAAAATAAAAGCCTAGCTTAAGAGCGATCAATCATCCTGATAGTATTTATTATTATTTTTACCTGCGCAGACTCTCGTTCGGCACTACTTCCGGATCGTCAGGACAACTTATTTTGTAACGATGTTAGCAGCAGGTTATTCTTTTAAAACATTGTTCTTCAATGTGATACGTTTTCTAACTATGTGGGAGATAATATTTTTTCAACTTTTCCTTATCATAGAAAATAAAATAGTTCACTAACCAAATTTTTTTGACGGAATTATTTTTCCTCAGTTTGCAATGAATCAAAAATTAAATATATATTTATCTCTATATATCACTATTTTATGATACGTTAAATATCACTAGCATAAATCATTTGGCATTATTGAGTTCCAAATATTTAATTCGAAAAGCAATATTTTCAGAAAAGGAACTATAATGTTGGTAAATGATTTAAAATTAAGTAAAGTAATTCTTAAACGACCCATTTTACCAATTTTAAGAAAAAAAATTTAATTTTTTTTAAATTTAAAAAAATCTAATCAATTAAGGAAAAATTTATGGCGAACAAAACTATTATATTCTTTTTCCATTTGAATTTAAAAAATATCTATTTATATCCATGTTTTCAAAATGAAAATTACATTTAAAAAAAATTCAATTAATTACACTTTTATAAAAACCAAACAAAACGCAAATATATATTAATTAAAGTGTTTCCAAACAAAATGCATTTAAAGTATGAAATGCATTAAATCTTAAAAATAATACATAACTGTAATTAAAGTTATTTTAATAAGCGAATTTTATACATGTATATGTATATTTTTTATTTTAAAATCTTTCAGAGTTAAAATTATTATAATATATTTAAGGTATAGCCCTGGTTTGATAGAAAATGTATTCAATTAAGTTTTTTGTTATAATTTTTAACCAAAAACTTAATTGGTTAAAAATTAAATTTTTGACCCCCCCCCCCCTTGTCACGCACACACAAGTACACCATGTGTGTGTGAGGGAGGGAGTTCTATTTAGCAATTTCTAACAGAAATAATTTTACGTGATTTAAAGCAAACTACATGAAAAATTAAGTATTAAATATTAAATTAAAATATTAAAAAAAAATGAACTAGTTTCTTAAACTAAATGCTTTGAAATCTAACCGTTAACCAAATAATGTTATTTGTGATTCCTCTTTCGTTTAGTACTTAAAATATATATATATATATATATATATATATATATATATATATATATAAAGAACCTAAAAGAATTAATGCTCTAAACGTGACATTTAGTCATCTCATCAAATACAAAATAAAATATATTAATTCTTTTTGCATTTGTGCTGAATTTACTGATTTGGAATGGAATTTTTTGATTAGTTAGATTTATTTCCGTTTTTACAATCGAAATTAAGCCAGAGTCATAACTGCTTCCGCTAGATGGAGCTGATATCGAAATTTATGAACGACAGCAAAACTATCCTAAGCTTTTTTTAGAGAACTGAATATTAATTTCATAATGTGAAAGTTTATATAATCAATTCTAAAGATTAAGAGCAATGAATTACAAAGATATAACAAATACATTTTGTTTTAAGAATTTCAAGAAATGTTAACTAGAAATTTTACCTAAGATGTCTCATTAAATGCAGAATGGGACTTCAAATGAAAAAAGTAGAAGTATAATAAAATATTCCTAAAATTAAAGTATTTATAAGAATTCAAATATTACGATCAAACAGCTTTTCATTCAATTTTAGATTTTTTAAAACTATCGATAAGATCGAATTATAATAATTTTTATTTAAAATTGCAATCAAAAACTGTTTTTTGAGTTTAATCTACTCACTGTTCAATAAATATTATTCACATAAGACACACAATTCTCTCATTTAGTAGAACTATTTCTACCATAATACAACATTTCTTATTTACAGTAATTACTTATTAATTTAATATTTAAATTCTATAAATTCTATAAATATGCTTATCTGTATTGAATTGTATAAATTTTATAAATATGTTTATCTATATTTTAAAATATTTGTATATAAGTGAAATGTGTAAAAATCAAACGAATGAAAAATCTCAAGTTACTTAATTATCACCAAAAGATAATCACTCTCAATCAGATCAAGAACGTGTCAGTTTAATTTTGACCCTTGATTTAAGCGTTGATGAAGTTGCTTAGAAAACTCGTATTAGAGCTGGAACAGGTTGTTGGACGTAATTAAATACATAAATGTTAGCTGGAAAGATTAACCATTATAATATCAGCTTCATCAGTTGGATGTAATTCAAAATTAGAAAGATGTTAGCAGTTTTAGTCAGAAGACATACACATTTGGAAATGAACCCTTGGGGAAAAAATATAAGTATCAAATAACAAATATTACGAATTCAGTTCAATATTTTTTATAAAGTTTTAAAATTAAAAAGACAAATCTGTGTTCAACAACTAAAAGAAATGCAGAAAAACTATTCGTTCAGCAAATTCTTTGATAAACTGTAAAACAATTGAAAAAATATTTGTAATTATATTTATTTTCGTTTCTTCTAATATTCTCCAACTTAATGCTTGGTATAACCTCTTCTCCGAATTTCCATATTTTAAGAAATTAGAACATCAACTTATTTTGGGTTCTTAAAGGCATGCAGGCATAACGAACTTTGTGTCGATATTGAATCAATTATACTCTTGTTAATTTAAAACTAATTAATAAGACTTAATTTCAAATTAATTTTTACTATGAGGAATTTTTTAATTATAGTTATTAAAAGACAAACCTTATTATTTCATATTATTACGCAACACGTATAATTTAATGTAACATATTCCTTAACTATAATTCCTTTATATTCTTAATGAATATAATTTCTTCATTAAACATTCTCTTATTATTTTTAGATTCTTTGAAAAGTATTCTAATAGTTGTTCATTTACACACATTTATAAATATCTGAGGCATCTTTGAATTTTTAATTTTTTTGGCTGTTAAAAATTTCGCAAATAATAAGTACCTCTATCAAATGTATTTTTTGTAAACTATATGAGAAAAACATTTTGACTATTGTACATTATTTGAATAATAATACTAAATTATAGGAGAGAACCATTTATAAAAAATAGTTATATTTTTTACAAAAATAATGCACATTTGATAATGGTATGCTTGGGCTATATGGCTATACTTTT
This sequence comes from Latrodectus geometricus, assembly GCA_026290005.1. Taxonomy (NCBI): domain Eukaryota; kingdom Metazoa; phylum Arthropoda; class Arachnida; order Araneae; family Theridiidae; genus Latrodectus; species Latrodectus geometricus. Next base: position 19,784 of record JAPDSC010161144.1, read on the forward strand.
ATTCAAATGTATAACAAATATTTTTGATTATTTACGAGTACAAATATATAAGTTACTAAATACTTTTTACATATTATCTCATAAAAACCTAAAAACCTCATACGATTTTGGACCTATATTAAGGAAATTGGTTATATATATAAAAAGGCTTGAATGAAAATTTATGTGAGGAACAAATTTATCAATTAAAAAACAGTAAAGTCCTTAAAATTCTCCCATTTTATCATGAAAGCAATAAAATATTTCAAAAGCTTCTTAAAAAACAAAATATTATTGCAACATATTTTATTAATTAATTTAATGGATTGATGAAATATATATAACTCGCGATGTTATACGAAAATTATTAATTAAAAACTCAATTTAAATAAATACACGGTGTGTTGCAAATATGTTTAACAACTTTTCTGCACTACAATTTTAAAATGAAAATGTTTTTTTATTATAAGCTTGTTATTAAAGCAAAAACTCTTAAAATCTAACATTACTTGTTTACGTTAAGTATGTATTTATATTTCCTAGTTGTGTGTAATTTTTTGTGTTTAATTTAAAATACTTTTTCAATCCTTTTTGAAAATTATAACGTATTGTACGTTAACGAATGCTGTCATTTTCCGACAAAATGTAAAATTTATTTACCTAGATTTGAAAGAATTTAACTTAAAACTATTGTCAAAGAATTCATTAGAAATACAAATATTAGGTAAAATAAACTAATGTAATTCTAATATTTTTTTTATATTTTGTTTATTATATGTTTAACTCATCAACTAATTAAAAAATTTAATCAAATGAAGATGCAATAAAACATTTAATCAATAACTTATGCGATTTACCTTCATAATGATGATAGGAGTAAGGAAATATATTAATCATTTAGTAATTGAATATATATATATATATATATATATATATATATATATATATATATATTTAAACATGGTACAAATAGTAACAATTTGATAGTAATAACTGCTTCAGCACAAAAAAGGTAATCAAATTATCATATTGATATTGATCTGAGTTTAATCGTTTTACTATGAAATCAACACTGAGGGACAGATTCAGTATCTCATCAATCAAGATCCGTGTAGACACTAATGCGTTAATTTATATTCATCTGAAAAAAAATACAATGAAGCGTCTTAATATTTGAAGATATCTACACCGTTATAAGTCTTTCAAGATGCTCTTACATTTTTTATTTTATTCGCAAAGTCACTTGGCTGAAAAGAAATATTTTTAAGCTATTTTTTCTCCGCATTTGACAGGAAGAAAAAATTTGAAATAAACATAATCAAAACTTCAATTTAAAATAAAAAGCTACAACGTATAGTGAAACTTTAGTTTCAATTTTATCCATAATTGGAAATTTTTATTTTTTAATCAACGCATCTTGTGAAAAATAAATTTTGAGGGATTTTATCAATCGGGACTAGAGGCTAGGACAACTTTTACTCTTTCCTTTTAGTTGAGAGTCTGATGTTTTATTCTACTGTTTGATATGATTGAATACTTTAACAATATATGTTTGGAATGATTTTACATATTTGCTTTTGTGAAAAAAATAATAGGATTATATACGATCAATTAAAATCAGGTTTTGCTTTCTCGAAAACTAGGAATCATTTAGCTACATATTAAAAATAAATTGAAATATGCTTTGGATGAAAAATTATTTATGTATCCTTCCAGTAAATATTTATTTTTTGAGTAATACTGGTGAATTCGATATTTGAAAAAGACGAAGATCATCGTGGGGAAAGAGGATATGCACATGAAATGATCCTTTCTGTCCAATAATCAACTTTTGGGGAAGTTATATGGAGAAGAAACTACCAACTCAGTTCATGTGTCGACGTTTCATTTGAGTAGAAGAAAATTCGCAGATGTCCACGCATCCATCTTCATTTGACCATGATTCCAAATTATAAGGCGGTTAATTGAGTTAATACAGCATATTGAATACCTACGGCATTTTTAATATCCAACACATATTGATTTTTCATAGAAAGTGAGCCACATTTACGTGTCACAATGGAGGAATCCCGGAAAACTTCCAAGCACTCATTCCAAGAGCCGCTTCGGTTCTTTAGAAAAAAAGAAACTGGGAATATGTTACAATTTTAACTTGTTACAATACATTACCAATTGCTTGTTTCTGCAGACTGAAAAGTCGCTAAAGATGCCACTGTCAAAGGACGAAATCGACACCTGAGCTGTCTACCTTCTCTTCATGAATGAAAGGATAGGAAATGTTACAAGAATGGAAGAATAGGAAATGTGTTGTAATAATTTAATCAAGAACTACTAAGCTTGTAAAGTTATTACTGTGTTACTAAAAACTTCATTACATTGTGGGTAAATCATAAAAGATAATATTAAATAAAGTTGCATGAAAGTGCTCAGAAAAAAAAAAAAAAAAACGAAGTTTTCGCCAGTTGAAATTAAATTCTATACGTGCCTTTTATAATAGATTATTGTGATACGTTTTTCGATATCAAAATCAAGTACTGTTTTCCTTTACTTTGATACATTATCATAGTAGACTTTATAAGACATTTACCGAATGTACACTGGTTGGTTTGTTGGTAACTTTGAAGCTTTTAGCAATAATGATGGTTATCAACTCCAATGATCCAGAAATATGACTCTCTACTTAAAAACTATCAAGAAGTTATAATAAAAATTTTGATACAACCCTAATGTATATTTAGGATTTTTTTTAAAATAAGTTAAAGACACTGTTTATGGGATAGATTTTTATAAGGTAATCCTAGTTTATTCAAAAATACATTACGAATGCAAACTTTCTCAGTTTTAGGTTAAATCTAGAATTGAACCTGTTGCCATCACTATTCTTTTATTAAGAAGCTGATAGAAGAGCAATTTAATTTTCAAAAATTAAAAGTCTAATAATTTTGAATGAAACTACAGAAGTATAAAGCGATTACAATGAGATGAAATTCAGTTGCACCACTCTGACAAAAAGTTAATCAAAAGCAATTCAAGAAAATATTTTAATACAAAACTAGAAAAAGTAGTCGTATTTATTTTTAGCTCCCGTTTATATATAATATACAATTCAATTTTAAAAGAAACAAAGTCTTTTTTAGAATAGTAGTAATCATTCTAAAAAAGACTTGACTAATTAATTGGTAGTTTTTTAACCATGCTATCTTTTTGTGATACAGGAGCCTTATTATATAAAAACCCATAGTTTGAAATAGTTTCAAATCATTGTAACTATTTACTTTGAAATAAAATTTAAATACTCGATCAATTGAGCTATAACTCAGCAAACCTGTTCAATAATCAATTCTTCATAATTTGGCTCGTATTATTTGATATTTTCATATACTAAAAGTATTCGTTACATAAATATGAATAATATAATTTATTATTCCCATGTGAATCTCCTTCAGGATGTAACGCAAATCAATGATTAAAAATCAAAAGATAAAAATATCTTTGTTTTAATATTATATAGTAAGGCCTCGATTTTCCCTATGTGGTTTGGGTGTCGCTGTTGGAAAGTAGCAAATTCGAACCCCTAGCCACCGAAGATCTGTTGTCGTCGTAATGTCCTCCATGTGAAATGATAACTCTGAGAATGGCAATACAAGTCCTGTAGTTCTTTTGCTCGATTTCAAATTGCAAATTACGAATACCCACTTACTTTCAGGCTCATCATGGTACGTCCAATGTGTGTTGTCCCACTATATATAGACGCCATCACTTCTCTTAGTAGCAGTGAAAGGAGAAATTCCTAGTAGCCAGGAGTTGGAAAAATACATTGCATTATGGATAGATAAACCACTAAAAGTTGTTATTCTTTTAACATTTATAGAAACTTTCATAAATCAATAGTTGGTGGTCATCAAGTGTTCAAAAACAGAGCAAAAGAAAAAGTCAGAAAATTCCCAAGTGTTCATGGGCAGATGTGCAGGCAAAAACTGAAATGCACCATTCCTCTCAAATAGTAATTAGGATTGAACCTTGAACTTCCTATTCAACATATGTAAAAATTAATACTATTTTCATTTTGTATATATTCAAAATACAATAAGTATACAATAGTACCAATAATATAAATAAAATTTAGTAACCTGAATACTGAACTGCTGAAAACATTTAAGGACGCACAGAATAGATATTTTTGCCAAAATACAAAAGTAATATAAAATTTAATTAATTTCTAATTAATTATTTTTTTGTTTTTTTATTTTATTTATTTTTTTTTTTTACTTAATTTTGTAAAGAAAGTACTCTAGAATAATCATTAAAACATCAATCAGTAAGAGCAGAAAAAATTATATTTCTTTTTTAAAAAAATACTACATTAAAAAATTTTAATCTTCAGAAGCTTATATAAAGCTTAAAAATCAATACAATTTCTCGATTTTAAATTATATCCAAGAATTTTTTTGACATTTGGAGTGAAAAAACGTAAGGGAAAATTCGCGTCACGATCATCGGTGTGTAATAAATTCCTTCGCCGTGTGAATTCCAATTGCGAGCCGTATAAACTTTCGCCTTTCCGTAATGGTGGGCGAGTCTTCACTTGTTGCGACGCAGAGAGCGTGAAGTTTCCTTTTCCCCCGCCGCCTTTCTTTTCTCTTTACCCGCAGTTATTGACTCCCCGCCGCTTGTTCTGCTTGCCAAACACGGTTCCCGTTGAGTTCGCGATCGGAGAAATTCCTGGCAACAGGGAGAGGGGTTGTTCCCAAGTATGCCGTGATCATTTAAGAATTATAACTATTAGATATTATTCCCAAAGTTTATTCGCCTATTGAGATCAAAAGTCTACATTTTTTGCATTTTAAGTAACTGATGGCATTAAATTAATTGCAAGGGAAGAATTATTATCGTAAATGAGGAAACCTGGAAAATTAAAATTCTTTAGCATTCTCCTCAATATACATAAGAGCAGAAAGTAGAAGCCTAGTATTTATATATCAACATTCAAGAGTAGCTGATGTCGAACCCAGTCTTTTTGCTACAAAGAGTGCTGTCTTACAATTAAAAATCTAATATGTATTTTAGGTTAAGTTAGGCTCTACGAATGTTTTACTTTGCCTATTTCTACCAAGCGAACCACCATGTAATTTTGAAAAACTATTAAATGACAAGTTTAACACCTGAACTCGATCTCTTCTATCGATGCATAACCAAAGTAACCAAACTTGAATTTTTTAAATTAAGATTACATTATATCGCTCGTTTAAACGAAACTTTAATTTACAAACACTCACGATTTTAAGAGCTATTGGCCGGTCTCTAACAAAGTCCAATAGAAGCAATAGTAGTTTTAATTCCCATTTACGAACTAAATTTTTGAAAAATGATTAATTTAAGAACTTGATTTTATGCACGTTTCATTTGCGATTATTTTAATCCTCTGATATTGTATTCTTTTTTTTAATTTTGTGGTTGTAAGAATTGGGTGGCTGTTATTATTGAAGAATCTATGAATTGTGAATAACCAACTATACAACATTAATTAATTTGTGTAATGAAAAAAAGTTGTTTCGATTTTAAAATCGAAATTTAAGAAAAAAATTTTTTTTATAAATTTTAACGTGATTTATGTCAGTAGACTTTGAGCTATGAATAGGCGCCGACCTCATGTATCATTCAACTTGAAATTTTTAAGCAATCCGGGAGGAATTTTCCCTATCTAATCATACCTCTAACTTTGCTTGCTTTTAAATGTAATCAATAGCATCCAGTGAAAATATCGTTGGATACTTTTGGTCTTGGATCGTGCCTTTGAAATAAACATTCTAGGCGCAATGCTTTCCGTGAATGATGAGGAAATTACTAAATGTGTTGATATTCACATCTGTACTAGGATTATTCACTAGCAGATTTTTCTCATTAAATCTTCGGAAAAAATAAGACCTGTGAAAGTTTGCATAAACCTTCTCATTATACTTGATAGTATTGAGGTTAAATATGATCTCATTATAATTTGGAGTTAAAAATGACAGTGTTATTGAAAATAATTTACAAATAACTGAAAATTTTCTGGGTTAATTTTGATATTCTATAAATTTCTCTGAGCTTCTTAAAAATAGTTAATTATTAGAGTTCTATTTTATTTTCGCTGATGTGTAGTAATAAGTGATATTCGGAAAATATTATTATAATTTCCTTAGAACGAGATATAAGAAAATGTATACAATATATATATATGATGTCGAAATGTTCAAGAACCATAAAGAAAACCATACCTTCTTGGCTAAGAAAAGATATTACCATTGTGACGAGATAATACATTTTGTGTACACAACAAGAGCAATAATGCCATTTTTGGAAGGTGGACAAAAGAAATAATCCATCATAATAAACCACAGTAGCTGTAGGGGAAAGGGGTTATTCCAGGGGTTGTATAGATAGAACCATTCATCCTTGGAGAAAGACATTTCGGGCATTCATCTGAGAGGTGGAATGATTGATTTCGTTGAGGTAGAATGTTTATCTATTTTGCCACTCTTTCAATTTAGATAGAATATTGACTGTCTTACCACAAAAGAATTTTCCTTTTTTTTTCTTCTTTTTAATAAAATTATCCATTCTTATGCTAAGAATCTTGTTACCTATTTCTTGGCTGTATCATTTTGAATTATGAACAAGGACAATTGTATAATGGATTACAATATTTGTCTGCTTTCAAACGATCAAGTAATTCACAAAATACAAATATTGCTTCATACTGATAGGAATTGCTAAACAGATGTTGTTGAATGTTTATGGAGGACTTTCATCATCATTATATATATATATATATATATATATATATAAAGTGACTGTTGAAGCCTGATTTGAAGGGTATAGCTCTTGTTTTCGAGTAGCAAAATATTCCAAATGTAATTCGACCAAAGATTTCATAGTGCGCAAGTTTATGCAGTTAAATTTTCATAGAGCTTAAATTTTCCTTTCTAGTATGATAGGGAAGAAGAAACTACGGAATAAGAATATTTTCCGCATCACTTGATGAAGCACTTGATGCCACTAATATGTAGGTGACTTATGTAATTCCTTTGCAAAAAAAAAAAAAAAAAAAAGAACTCTTTGATAATGAAAATCTAAGCTCCTCTCCTTGAGATACTTATTTGTCTTGAGTTTTGGTTGCTATGCAATTAGTTCCTGATCCATCATCATGAACCAATTAGATTTATTGACAACCAATGCTTTTTTCTAATAATGATCTATCTATTTTAAAATTACTACTGTAAACTTAAAGTTGTATTTTTTAGATGCTGTATTTGCTCATGAATCATGTTCTATTACTTATCTTTACGTAGTATTTCATTTACACTTATTTCATTTACGTAATATACAGATTGAACCAGTGGTACAAACTGAAATCCATACAGGAAAGGTCCTCGACAAAAATAAGAATCAGATCCACTAAATTTTGAAGAGGGTATTAGAATGGCCGACTTTTCATCAATTAGCCCAGTAGTTGACTGCTGGTGCTAAGTAGCTTCCTAAGTTATGAAATCAATGTTAATAATGCTATTGATGTAAAAACTATATCAAACTGCAACGTAATCTTATTTTTCTTTTATTTTAATTGAAAATAGTATAACAGATTGATTTTTATCTCAGTATTTCTGAAACTCAATGAAAATTGTTTTAATGAAATTATAGTCATTTTTTTTATCGATATTTTAAATTAATATGGAGGAAGACTTTCAAATTAGAATGAATCGAAACTTTCACGATCCCACTTTTCACGTCATCGCTTCGATCATATACTCTGTTTCCCCCTTGTAATCCAGAGAAACGTTTTCGATCTCATATTGGTTTTGGTATCAACGGTCATTTTTGATCATATCGATAATATGATCAACTTCATATTTCCCGTGACTCCACTGATCATATTTCCAATTTGTGAAAAATGATGGATCGGATAAGGTTTTTTTTTTTATTTAGTTATTTCATTTTATAAGTTTTTCTCATTATAAACTTTTTCCTTAAAAAATGTTTGTTGTTGTTTAATTTTAAATAAATAAATCAATTTTGATATCTTTACTTGAAAATTCTTTTAACTCGAACATTTTAAGATTTCAAAAATTTTAAAACCAATTAAATAGTTCCTACTATTAATACAAGAATGTTCTGTTGGAAATATTACTAAACCAACGTTAAAAAAAGGAAATAAAACAATTATCATATTGTTATGAAGAAATCAGTTAAACAGAAAGATTTGTATTTAAATTTTGAAGTTATGTTTAATTTTTAAAAATATGTTGTTAACTCTCAAATAATATTAAAATTTTACTAAAAAACGCTGCCGCCCAATCTGTCTAGTGGTTAGCGTACCTGACTACAGATGGGTGGGACCTGGGTTCGAATCCTGGCTCGGGCATGGTTGTACTTTCTCTCTCTCTTTCTTGTCTTTGTCCTTTCTTCGTGTGTGTGTGAATGGTTGCCTACCCTTAAACGGGTACCTATGGCATGAGTGTACTGAGGAAGTGGGACTCCACACCAAATATGGTTCAGTTGGAAAAGTGGAGCAGCGCACCCCATATTGCCAGCCTGGCTGGGCTGCACACGACAACAACTAAAAAACGTTTATTTTTTATCATCAACTTAATTTAGATTACTTATTTCAGCCATTCATTCACGTTAAATTTAAAGGATACATATGTATGAAGTGATTATTTAACAAAAAATTATTGGCGATACTTAAAATGTTTTGACAACATAAATTTATTTTAATGAACTAATTAAGCACTGAAACAAATCACTCTAGTATCTTTAAATTAATATTATTTTATGAAAACAACGTCTTCGCATTTTGTTAGTCTGAAAAAAATAGTCTTAAAAATAAATAAGAATTAAATAAAAAGTTTTTTCAATGTTAAAGGTGTATAATTAAAAAAAACTTTTGAAAAAAAATAGTTTAATTAAATACACATTTTTAATTGTGAATTTTGTAATTCCGTTTCATATATGAACACATTTCATAATCTTATTTAACTTGTATTTAATATTATTAATTTTAAATTTACATTATTATTAATTATAATTTAATATTATAAAATAATAAGAACAATTTTACTGCAACATTGATTAATTGATGTAAAAAGAATGCATTACTATGACATTACCAACGGATCTCAAAAAATGTGCGTTAATAAGAGTTTGTAGTAGACAATATTGATAGCATTGGTTTGAAATAATGTTTGTGCTGATGCTGTATTTAAATTTGATATTGGTTTTAAATAAAATATCGATTTCTAAATCTAAAACAAATTCTAAATAATATGTCGATTCTCTTGGTATTTGTGACAAAAATCAATAATTATATGACAAAGTTGAACTGTAGCTAGATTGCACACAATATTTTAGACGTCCCATTGAATATTACAGATTGATAATTAACATGCATTTTTAATAACTTGTCAAAGTTCAGAAATAATATAAAATTACGAGAGGCCTTTCCAGATTCTGTCAAAATCGTTACTGAATACACATTGTGTTACTTTCTTGCAAAATTAAATATAGATTCATTAAAATTCCTCACATGAGTTACAGTTAAACTTTAATTTAAAATAAAGCCAATTTAATTGCAAAAAATATCATTGCATAATGTAAAAAAAATAGCATATAATTACTCTCACATATTTTCAAACTAATCACATTTTAATAGCCAACCACTATTTGCATAAAACAGTTAATGTCAAACTGTACTCCAGTCTTAATGAAGCCATTAAGTATCACTGGGAATTTGTGGTGTCATTAACTTAATGGCATCCACTGGTAATGAAACTGAAGTGGTTGAAATTGACGATCGATCATCTAATGACTTGAATGGGAATGTTGTTGGTTCTTCTAAGAAAATGGAATGTAAATTCTTGATTAGCCAACAGATTGGCGGTGTCAATTGTGCAAATTAAAATTTCGTAATTATCATTTTATCACATCATTATTAATGTTCCCTGTATTTTGTGTGTATTATTAATGATGCTGTGACGAGTTTCTGACCCTCCCAAAATATGACCTAATTAGTATTGTATAACATATTTTATCGAGTAGTTGAACTTAGAAGTTGTCATATTTCAGAGGTTGAAGTGTTGCGTTTATTAATCATTTAATAAATCGTTAATGCTCCGCGTAGTAATCGCTTATAAATATATGAAATAAAAATTTTAGTATTATTTTTCCTTCACATCATTAGTAATCCATACACAGGTACACAGAAATGAATTATGATAAGTAGATGTAACCAAAGAAATTTGCAAAGGTAATCAGAAATTATATATTAAATATAGATAGAAATTACGGAGACATGACTTATATACAAGAGGTGTATTTACCCAAATCACTTTTTCTCATAATTAAGAAGCTGTAATTCAAAATTTTAAGGCAATGTGGGAAAGCCCAGTACAAAAACGATTTTATTCTGAAACAAAAAGATAAATTTATTTAATTCAGTTTGACAGAAATTATGTCATTGCCCACAAAGCAGTTTTTGGCAGTTATTTTTACTTCTGAATAGAATTATATTCTACAGTAATCAGTTTTGAAAAAAATTTCTAAATACCAATTTTGTTTTCTACAGAAATGATTCTGGGCTTTCCCATGAGTCTCTACAGCAATTTTTAAGTTTGATTGGGAACATGGTCATAATGATTTCATCACATAATAATTCTAAAAAGAAAGCAATAATCTTTAATAATTTAGAATAATTTGCCTTTTTAAATATCCTCAGCTTTATCACTTACAAGCATATTTATGTAAAAAAGAAAAATGGAAACAATAAAAATATTAATGCGTTTAAGCATTCTAGAAGCAATTAATGTATATATGTCGTCAATTTTTGATACAAAAAAAATGAAAAGTAGAAAAATTAAGATATATGAGACACTAAATTTATTTTAATTTTTGTCTATTTTCTTCTCCTGTGTGTTTCGTGACAAATTATCGATGACCCTTTTAATAATTTTTCCTGAAGAAAGTTTTTGATAAAAGTTTGGTAGAATTGTTTGTAAATATTTTTATCAAAAAGCAATGCAATATATAAGCAACTTGAAACATTCCCTATATGACTAGAAATTTTGTATTTGCTTTGCGTTTCATTTTATTTCAATATTTTATAAATTAAAATGGCAGTCTTTCAGTATCTTTGATTTTTATGTTTTATCTTGAAGTCTATAAAAAATATACAAATTTTAATGCTGTTTTTTTAGGATAATTTTCCAACCAATAGACACTTAGTAGCTGTCTTTTAATAAAGATAATCAGTGTTTTTTTTAAAATAGAAATTTTTCATTTACATTCTACTTTTTAAAGATTTAGTTAAAAAAATTGAACAAAAGAGAAAATTGAATTTTTTTTAATACTAACCATATCTAATTACCATTTAAAATAGGAGACTTTACTAGTTCTAATTCACGAGCCCATTTTTCTTTTAGAAAATACATTTCTTCATTAGATATTATAAATGACAAAAAAGGACTATAAGACAATTGATTTTGTTAGAAGGCTTTTAAACTTAATAAACTGTATTTGGTGAAATATTAAAAATTTAAAAATATAAATATTTAATAAACTTCAAACCCTTAAATACGAATTTCTTCAAAATAATTTTTACACAATTTTAGTAAAGATACAATAATACAGGAACTGTTTGAATTAAGATTTAATTTCATTTAATTTTCTGAGTAAATTTTATTCAATTTTGAATTTATAATGAGATTCATATACATATTATTCATTTTAACTGCATCATTTAAAGTAATATTTTTCATAATTTGAATGCTGAATCAAAGCTGAAGTTTTTTCTTCATTCTTTTCAAATATCCTCACGTAGGATGCTTTTATCAAATTCACTGAATCATGATAAGTAGGACATTGAATCAGCAACTTTTCCCTTCCTTGTTGAAGTGAAGAAATAACAGGCGCAACTTCTTTGCGAATTTCGAATTGTCTTGAGTTTCATAAGTCCTGTTTTGAAACTGTTGGTAATTCTGTTGCATCACAATCACAAGATCTCAAAATGCAAAGATTAGCTTATTTTTTTATCTGATTATTGGGAAGATTACGGAACTTGCAAGTCAGATCTTGTCTACAAGAACTTCTCGAGTAATATTTTTTAAATTTTTATATAAAATACCACAGTTATTAAGTCTAATAGATTTGATATCAGATACACACAACCAGGTATCATCGCCCTAAGAAAATAAACGCATGCTTCTTATTTTTATATATTAAAATGTATGAATGTTTGAGGAAATAAACGTTTACTCATTTGCGACTCTGTCCTTTCACCATGCTTCAAAAATTAAAGATTGGCTTAAACCAATAACTGGAAAGTAATGTTATAAGTAAATATTTTAATTGTATAAATAAGAAATTGAAATCTATCCTCTCTGCTAAATAAAACTAACATGAGATTTTTTACATCTGTCATTCATGCCAGAATATATGTATTCATTTAAAAGTTTAATAACTTCCGGTATGAATTTGTCATTTTATCTAAATAAATTTGGTTTAGTATTACCATTTCTTTTTTCCATTAAATCTTTAAGGGAGTTATGATTTATAGTGTCTATCAATTCTTTATAAGTTATATTAAATACATATTATGTAAATAAACTACATATGATATATATTTCTACTTCTTCGAAACAATAAGTCCTTATGAATGATTACAATGTTCAATCATCTTTCTCGTTAGTATTTCTATATTTTAATTAAATAAGTTTCAATTTGGTTGTTTATTTAGTTTATTTGTTTGATAAGCTGTTTCTAGAAAACCAGTGGCTTATAAAGCGAGCAAATAATAATTAATGAATAATAAATAAGCTAACACTTACTAAATAATACTTATTCACAAGAATAAAACGATAAATTTTGTAGGTAAAAGATTATTTATTATTTCGCATTTCTTAACATTTCACTGATTATTTCACAAATATGAAATTTTAAGAATAATTTGCAAGAGATAATGTGTAATTAATAGCGTATTGCACATTGAATATAATGGCTAATATACATCTTTAATGATTTATATTTAGTTTGTTCAAAATAAAAAATAAAAATTCTTTTTCTGAAAAATACAGTAGTCCACAAATAAAACGCTAATGCTTCTCTAGTTACTAAATAAATATTTTTTTTATCTTATTTCCACTCTACAGAGAGATACAATAACAAATAGAACTGTAACAAATCAAATTTATAATGTATAACAAAATCAAGAACATCAATCAATCAATCAATATAAACTTCATTTACTGTAATAGTTCAAAAATAATGAGTAGAAAATTTCGAAATAAATTATTGATAGTGAAAGGATTTTGTTGAATTCTTTATTCATTTCAACATTTTTCAGTCACTTTCCTTTGCTTAATTAATTTAAGATTCTAAAATAATTCCAAGCACATTATAAAAGTTTATAGGCAAAACGTTCCTGTCATAAATCCAAGTAAATATTTTGCATTTTAATTAAATTAATCCTAAAATGTAATTTAGATTTATTGAAAATTATTTCTTTTTAATACAAAATCAAATATCCTATTTACACATTTGGAGAATATGCACAAATTTATAAGAAAATTATGAGATTACACTATGAGAATCTGAAAGTTTTCTTTTTATTTTTTACAGAGTATTAAAATAGCTAAAAGCAAAAATTTAAATAAAATCGAACTTATTTTATATATTTAATGAATAATATGATTTAAATTGTATTTTAAATAATTTAGTTATTTATCATTAAAAAAATGCGTTTTCCTCTTTTAAGTCCATTCATTGTTAGGAATTAGTTCGCTGAAGAATTCTCTTGAATTTATAGCGTTTATGAAAGAAAAGACAAATTTTACTTCGGGATATAAAAACTATTACAAAATCAATTATATATGGTTTTGTAATTTTAAATGTGATTACATGCATATATATGCAACTAAAAACCTTTTCCTCATCTTTTCTTCTTATTCGGTTATGCTTCACCAATATTCAATGAGATAAAGAATCTCTTGACTGTACAATCAAATCCTTTTTTATTTCCAATTTTTTATGTGATTATATTTTTCCAAAATTCAGTGAGGCAAAGAAGGATAAAGACATTGTTTTGGAAAATAATTTTTTTAAATCCATTTAATTGAAGAAAAGAAAATTATAGTAAAAAGTTATCTTATTTTTTGAATATATCTAGTAAAAGAAGTATCGATCTTTAACTTTATCAAATTTGCTAAAATTCGCAATGGAATAATATAAAAGTGAAGCTTTCTATTAAACGTGATACTTAATTCTTGGTCGATTGGGATAAATTCTCATTTCTTAGGTAGTCTTGAAGAGATGGCTAATCAGTTACTTCTAAGGTTCCTCCATTGATTGTTTGCCAATGAAATTTAGATTTTTCCATTCATAGTAGCTTAACCGCAAAACATAAATCTTGAACTTTATGATGAATTATAAAGTTTGATATATGTTAATATCTTGCAAATAGAGCTGTTGCAGGCAAAAATCGCTGCATTTGGAAAAAGATGTTCAGCGACTTTCCAACAATATAACATTTTAGTGAAGTGATTTTGATTTGAATGAAGATGTGATTAGAGAAAATTTTTAACGGATTATCATAAAAATTGTTGAGACTCAAGTCAGAGAGTAAAAAAAATGCTTTTAAATTTGTACTAAAGGAAAGTGATTTACGCATAAAATTATAACTAAAATGCGTTAATTTCCTGCACTTATTGATTTGTTGATTTATTTTTTAACAAGAATGATTTGTTTAACAATTTTTATATACATATTTTTTGTTTTAAAATGTCTAGTCCCTATTTGTAATTCAGAATTTGTAAATTTATAATTTTGTTTATAGTGAATTCTTATAACTTATTCCCCCAATTTTTTTTATTTTTTTTAATTTTAAAATATTATCACAAATAAAAATATATTGGATTGAATTTCTCTCTCTCTCTCTCTCTCTCTCTCTGTGGTCATTTTTTGCACACGAGGACTAATTTGACGGGAGTCTCGGGATTAAAATGGATTATAAATAACCCCGGTCCAAGATATTCGATTCCAAGAACTGAAGATTAAAGTGCTGAACATTCAGACAAGCTTATGTAAATGAAAAAGTAAAACTGAAAGGAAAATCATGCATAATCTGCACAGATGATAATCCATCCGTGGACATTCAGGAATTTATTATAGTAGGACTGGTAAACTAGTTTAAAAACTTTTCACTTTCTATTTTTCAAAGAATCTTAAAATGAAATATTAAATGATAATAAATATCCTTTCATGATAATATATTAATTTTTTGTTATTTGAAAATTGTAAATAAAATTACCATAAATCTTTTTCTTTCAGCTCTTGAATTTGTATAATTTTAGTTCTTGCAGTAATGATATAAATTCAAAATCTAGAATTTTACGTGAAATATATTTATATTAATCAAACATTTCATAGAAATTATTTTCTTACAAAAATATTCTAAATTAATAAATATTCTTAGAAATAAGTTAACTATCGAAAATTATATGCTTTTTAAGGAAATCTATATAATGCAATACTACGAGGAATTCTTCCTGATGACCTCAATGCTCATCGTGTCACAAGACAGATCGGTAATTCATGTCATGTAACAGGTCTTCTTTCTAAGCAATTTATCATGAATAAGTATAATTTCTCATGAGTTTAGTAATAGATTTGATTTTTCAGCGATATAGGGGATTTTTTTTGTATTTTTTATTAATTTGTTATATTGTAATTTTTCGGCAAATTTTGTTTGTATTTTTGAAAAAAAAAATTGCTTGATTAAAATTCCTATATACAGCAGTAATTGAAAATAAAAAAAAGCTCTGATAGTTAAAATAACGTAAAATTATTTTATGAAAACTTTTCACTAAAATTTAATAAACCTGCAAATCTACTTTAATATAGGAAATTTCTGTAACTATAAAAATGAACTTGTTAATAAATAATTACGACATTTATATACATACATACATACACACACATACATACATACATGTGTGTGTGTGTGTTTGTGTGTTTAAAAATTACAATCTATTTAGTCTTTGTGTTACAGTTGCCTGATAGGATGTTTATTATTCTTAAAAAAGCAGCGAACGTGACCTTTTTCTCAGTAGAAATTCATTGTGTTGAAACAGTCTAATCTTGATCTCTAGTTTGGTTTAAGAATTCGGAAAAGAAGGTTCTGAAGTTTTAGTGTCAACTTCATTATTTTAAAACAGTTGCAAAGACGTTGTTAGTTGTGATAATGGCTTTGATGGTAGATATAGATGGATGGTAATAAACTGAATTTATTCTTTAAACTAAAAAAAAATTAGATTGATTTTTTATGAGGACTGAATTCACATTTATCATAATTATTAACTAAAAACCTTAACTACATTTCGTAGACAATGTTTTTAGTTAAAAAATGTGATATTCGTTTTCACGGTTTGGTGATCCGACTGTGCTTTTCAGATTGAAGGAATCTTTCGAGTTCTACATTAGGCCTTATTATACAAAGGAAGATGTGTATTTGTCGATGTATTGGAAGTTTTCTATGATGTCGAAGTTTTTCTATGATGTCTATTGGAAGTTTTCTATATTTCTTCTCTTGTAGCCAGAAAATATGAATCGTTATCAATGAGAAATTCTTCAAGAGAGAACACTTTATGACTGTAATTGAAAGAAACAGCAACTTCAGGTTATTACACTATTCACTACATTCTGTCTTATTAAGTGAATGTTACGTTTCTGCCATCTGGATGAATGCTGTCGGGATGAGTGCTTGAGACTTTTCCGGCGCATATGTACGTCCCGATATCTATGAAAAGTCTTTCCGGCTATGGATATTAAAATGCTTTTCATCAGCTTAGGCCGTTAAGCAATTCAGAAAGCGGCGTCTAAGCACTTATTCCCAAGATATATATATACAAAGAAACCGGGACATAATAAATATACATTTACATATATTGATTTTATAGAAATACAACATATATAATAACTACCACCCAGGTTAAAAAGCAGCATTCCTAGAATAAGGAAAAACTTCGAAAAAATATATTTTTTTCATACTTCAAATTAAACCGAGGCAGTGACGTGACAACCACCCGTAATTCGTTTATTTAGGAAAGAAACCTGATGTTTTAAAATACGGGTGCATTCATACGAGTGAATCGTGCATGAGAACAAGTGACGTGGGGAAATAAAACAGGAATTCGCATTTATTTCCGAGAAGAGACCGGAAGTACAGTTGTCCACTGGGTCGTATCTGCAGCTCATAAATTAAACAGCATCACAATTGGCTTCCGAAGCTGACCAATATAATCAGGTTACCTCGGGCTGGCGTTAGGAATGGGCGAAACCATGGCAACACAAGTGCACGTGATCCCGGGGTCGTTGACCTGGCTGACGAAATGTGCCGCGCACGCGCGTGTTCTTGTGGAATGCCTTCAAAAAACTATTCATTTTTTTTCCCCGTCTTCACCTCGTTTCTATCTGTCCATTTCCTTACTGGGAGGGTCGGGTAAAGATTAATAATTAATAGACCATGTAATGCAATTCATTTCAAGGTTAGGATTATTAATTTTGAGTTCTGCGTAGAATTAAAGCGTTAATCTGAATATGTTTTTTTTCCCCCATTTTAAATGCGATATTTAACAAACATAATACAAGAAAGTGAACAAACAGATAGAAAAATATTAAAATTTCATTTTCAGTTATATTTTTTTGTCAATTTAAATTATTTTTATTTTTCAATTTTATATTTATTTATTTTTTTTTTTTTTATCAATAAATGTAATATGTAATGATATCGGTCTTTCCTTTAGACAAGTTGAGCGAATGAAAAGAAAAATAAATCCGTTTTGGTGTGTATCTATTTCATACGCATTATTTTATGTATAATTAAAAGTTTTGTGTTTTTACATTTATTTTATTCAATTTAATTCTTAAAATAAAAATCGTTGTAATAACAAAATTTCCAACCTTTATTTAAACATTTATATTAAATGAACAAAATTGACTTTAAGTGATTTAAATATTTTCTCCATGGTTTTTGATATTAAAAAGTTTCTAATTGTTAATCAAATTGTTCTTTAATCATAATCAATATTATGTACTGAACGAAATTATTTTTGTAGTGGATGTAAAATGACCGATTGCTTTACTATTTTGATATTTAGTTCATTATTTTAGGTAGATTTCAAAAATATATAAAATGTGATGGTAATCATGAAAAGTGCGCTTTTTGTTTTTTAAAAAATAACTGTTTATATCATTTATTCTAAGAAACTCAGACTAAGCTAAACTGTTCTTGGCAGAGATTCAAAAAATGAGTAAAGAAAATGCCTCTGAATATAACAGAACAAACATGACTATGAATTTTAAGCAATTCATTTGATTCTTAACTGTGTTTTCAATTAATCCAAAAAATTAATCACAAATAAAATATTTATTTATTATTGCATATATATGGTTTCATCCTTACGGAATGAATTACCTTTAATGATATTTAAGTAGAGAATAAATAAAATTCATCGTTTTTCTTAGCGCTTAAAAAGATACATCGTTATAGTCTGTTTTAATAAATTTTATGGATTTTATGTTTAATATTAGAGCAAAAAAAAAAAAAAAGCTTTTCAAGAATTTTTAGATTTTTAACACTATTTTCGCTCATCATAATCCTGATTTTTCCATTATGCTCAGTCAAATCATAGACACCGACATTTTTAATGCCGACATGCAGATTGCTTATAAATGGGAAAATATTTGATTCAAACTCTCAAAAATAATATATTAATTTATAAATTGAAGTGTATATTCTCGTTTGCTTCTTTAATTTCCATCAGAAGTGTATATTTAGCATAAATATAACAGGATTGGTTTGATTGGTTTTACTGCACACTTTAAAAGTATACATTTCCATTCCCATTTAAGGCCCTAATACTTGAATGAATATGGAAAATACATTTTCTTTATATTGGGTTGGAGGGAAAGTTCTGTCGTATGATGTTTTGCGATCCATGTTGGAAAATAATCCACATTTAACAAGTCGAGAAATTGCAGAAGAGTTTGGCATACCTCATTCAACTGTTGGAGATCACATTAAATCTCTTGGGTTTGTGTTAAAGCAAAGTGTTTGGGTTCCACATGAATTAACGGGAAAGAATTTGTCTGATCGTGTAAGAATATGTTCATCACATCTGATTCGACACAATGTGGAGCCGGTTTAGGACAGGCTGGTTACTGGAAATGAAAAGTGCATTTTTTACGAGAATATTAAAAGAAAAAAATCTTACTGCAAACCAGGAACATCATCAGCAACAGTTCCAAAACCAAGTATCCATCAACGAAAAGTACTGCTTTGTTTGTGGTGGGACAGGAAAGGTAAAGTGTATTACGAGTTGCTGAAACAGGGAAAAAACATCAACTATACTGCAATCAGCTGGATAAATTGAATGCAGCTATCAAAGAAAAAAGGCCAGCATTAGCGTCCAGAAAAGGAATAGTGTTCACCACGATAATGCTCACCCGCATACTGCAATGGTGACACTACAAAAACTGAATGCGTTAGGATGGGAAATCCTTAGTCTCCCTCCGTATTCACCTGACATTACACCCTCTGATTAATATTTGTTCAGATTTCTGCAAAATTATCTAACGGGAAAAATATTCAAGTCTTTCGAAAGTGTTTCTAAGGCAGTTGCTGACTATTTTAACTCCATGGATGAGAACTTCTACAAAACAGGAATTTACAGGTTACCTGGAAAATGGCAACAGGTTGTAACAAATAACGAAGCATATATAATTGATTAATATTAAACACATATTTTTATAAATGAATTCAAATATTTTCTTTAAAATACGACAGAACTTTCCTCCAACCCAATATGATTGGAATTTTTCAATTCCAATAAATTATTTTGATTTGGGGATTTAATTTAAATTATATATTCATCTATTCAATTGTTAAATTTGATATTCAATTAAATATGATTATTAAAATGATAAAATATCGAAAATTACTGCCTGTGGTATTATCGAGAAGTAGAGATCTTTTGGATTATAGAGAAGTTAAGGAAAAAGTTCTTTTTTAAAAAACAGACAGCTTGTGGCATATAGTTTTGCACTGGCAAACAAGAAAAAATTGTACTGTATACTAGCATTAATTATTTCTGATGCAAGGAAATTCGCATACATTCCATATGATAAACTCAGACAGTGCCGATAAAAATCTAACAAAACAGATGGAACTTACGATCTTTCGGCGCTCCGATTTGTCGTATTTTTTCCAATGTTTTGATTGCAAAACGGAAAATGCGTTTGCACATTTGTGCGTTGCGTTCTGTTTCAACTTATTTCGATGGGTGTATTGAATATTAAGATCAAGTCATTTCTTAACTAGGCATAAATTTTGAGCTGAAAGAAAAGAATGTTCTGATTCAATTATTAGTAAACGCAAAAATACTCCATGAATTTATTTTCCAGAGATTTAATTTTTTCTAAAACTTTTGCGAGAAATGAAATTTTAATATCTTGCGATAAAATTCCTTTAAGTTATTTGAATTTTCATGAGTTATTTATTCTTTATATTTTATCCTGACTAAAAAAGTGCATTATTTAATTTAAAAATAAACAGCAGGAAAATTCATTATCATAACTTTAAAGTCGAATACCCAGCATAAAAATTTTTGTCTTGACGATTATTTTAAAAAAAACTAAATCTTTTAATGGAACACAAGCTGGTCAAACAATAGACTTGCAAAAAATGAGTTGTATAAAAAATAGGAAAGCAAAGGGGAAAAAATCTAATTAATCTCGCAAAAGAGAAAACGAAATAAATGAAAAAACTGCGGCGATTTCATTTTTTTTAAAAAACTGCTGGAAAGAATTTCCACAAATAGCGAACTTATAAAGAAAATAAATACTTTAAAATATTTGAGTGAACAAGAATTTTTTATAACTTAACTTCGTCTTAAAATCAACAAAATTAAATTAAAAAGCATTGGAGTTATAAAAAGTATTTCATTTTAACTAAATACCCTACTAACGATTAAAAATTTACTTTGTTAATTAGATTTTCGAAAGTTGTTTTTTTAATAATTGTGTTTATTAAAAATGCAAATATTTTTTGTAAAAACTTCCGAAAAAAAATTTAACATTATTTATATTTTGCGACAGCAATTTTTTTTTAATTTTACTCTTAATATAAATTTAATTTGAGAAAAATAAAAAAAAGTTTAATAAACAAATTATAAAAATTATTTTAATATAACTTCATTGTTAACTTAATTTCCTTTTTTTAAAAAAGTCACAGCTTAAATATTTTAATGAGAATAGAAATGTTGTTTTTTATGATTATAATTTTTATCACATATTTTTTAATACATTACTTTGCTTTTCTTAAAAATTAAAAAAAAATAATTATTATAAAAGTGCTCCAAACAAATGGAGAAAATATTGATTTTCTCAGTTCCTTTTTATTATTTTCTGTTTTTCATGTAACATAGGTTTCCAGGTATTAAATAATTGAACAGTATTTAATATGACAGCTAAAATTTTACTACAGACAAATACATGATAAATATAATAATAACTCTTTAATCAGGTAATGAAAAGGCGACGGTTCATAAATTAGTCTCTTACAAGACACGCATGGGAGAAAAGCCCATTTTCATTTTTCTTTGAAAACACAAAGATTATTCCGTGGTTTAATTCACATGTAGCATATATGACGGACCAGTTTTGAAAGACCTTCATCAATAAGAATAACAGCAACGTCTAAGTGCCATGTTCTTTGAGACAAGTTAATTACTATGGCGACTTTAGTGCGATCCTTTTCTACGTGTTCCGCTTTCGAACATTTTTTTCCCCCAGAAATGGAACAGACAAAAAAGAAGCTGCGATGTTTTCATTGATTGGTTGATAAGAAAGAAAAGTTCGACATAATTATTGACTGCAAAGAATAAAGTGATTAAATTATATGTTATTATCGCCAATTTTTCCTTCACTGCAATTAACGTTGTAGCGGAACGGTTGAAGAAAGGTATTGGTCAAATCTTTTGTGTTTTCAACTCGTTAAAGACCATTCTAACAGTATTTTTAACGTTCCATAGAATGTATTCATGGAATTCTCCAATTTATAGCTTGAATCAATATCTTTATTTGCTTTCTATTTCATAAATAACCGTGTATAAGAAAAACGGAGATATGGTTATATTTCTAACTAATCTAACTGCATGAAACTCTTAATACCTCACTATATAACGGTAAAAATCTCTTTTCTAAGTAAAAGTTCCTAAGTCGATTTTAACTGTTTTGAATAATAAGAGATGCATATTACATAATTATATTGGATATCTAGATGCTTGGAATTTTTCCAGGTTTTCTCAATTGTAACACATAAATTCCACTTCTTCCAGAAGGTTGTCCAAATATTTCCAGAAGGTTGTTATAATGTTAGTAATGTCTTAAAAATAATGATATGCTGTTACGATGCTGTATTTACGATGCTAAGCAGAAGCTATTATAGAATATATAACTTATTTGCTGAGAATATTATATATAATTTATTTCCTACTGTTCAATGTGCCTCAGTTAATTTTAATATCATGAACTAAAAGTCTGATAAAAAAAAATGTGAAATCGAAGCTGTTTCACATTTTCTTTTATCAGACTTTTAGTTCATGATTTTTTGAAGATGTGCTTGGTCTAGCCAGCGTCTGGATTATGACGAGAAATAAGACAACAACAATGGCTTAAATTAATTACAAACGTTTAATCAAAATGTTGAAATAAAGCTTAAGCTTTGTTTTAAGTTCGCCTAAAAAGCATACAAATTTGCTTCTATTGTATGCGCTCGTTCTCAGTTTTATTTCGGACAAAACTATGGTAGACAAATAGAAAAAACTTATTTATATAAATATCATTATCAGCTACTGATGATAAAACAATAAAATAAAACTGAAAATTAAATATTTTTGAGAAATTGCAGAATTTAACGACTAAAATTACAACTGATTTGTATCGAAATACTTTAAATCTATGAACTACTACTTTAACTTTTTATTACAATAGCAACAATTATAAGTTAAATTAATAAATTTTAATCAAATTGCAATTTTTAAGTTATATTTTTAACAATAAACTCTGAGCAGTAAAAATTATTTTCAGTTTAAATTTTGATTAAAAACCGTCACCGATTTTTAACAGATTAATTATTTATTAACACTTATTAAATTTTTAACAGATTAATTATTTATTCGCATCTTATTAAAATCGTAATCGATTTTTAACGATTTTAATAAGATGCGAAACATTTTAATTGGGAAAAAAGACATTGATATTTGATTTTCAGAGCTCTTAAAAATTGACTAGATAAGGATGCTCTATTTTTAGATTACCAAAATGTTTACATTTTTAGATTAGCAATATACGATTATATTTTAAATTAGCTATATTATGATAAGCAATATCTAATTTTTTTCTGCTCTAATAAAAACTATTTCTAATAAAGAAACTATTTTAACAATATGATTAGATTCTTAGATTAGCTATTTTATGATTAGCAATATCTAAAATATAATCTCATACTATGTAACAAAAATAACGCAGTTTTAACGTTTTTTATGTTCATAAAGTTTAAAATATCATTTCATATAAAATACTTATTTTCAAATAATACATAATAGGAAAATATTAAAAAACTGAAAATTTAATTAAATTTACCAGTTTTTTCAACATTTTTCTGTTATTTATTATTATGCATATTATTATTGTATGGTTTACATTACATTTCATATAATTTTGTATATAAGTAACAATGTATGAGTGATTGATTCATATTAAGAAAATAATAGAATTTTTAACAATTTATAAATGTCACATGGAATACAAAATAAAGATAAATTTATAAAAAATAACATAAAAATTATCTAGCCTATTCAATGTGAAATATAACTGATTTCCTTTATGTTAAATAAATTCAAATTTAATCAAACGGGAGGGAAATTATCTCTCTCAGTGAAATGTTAAATCTTCAATTCGTATATGCATTATCGATTATTTAATTCAAATTTAAATCACTCATTTATCATTTTATTCCACCCAAAAATTACAAATAACTCCATATTCTGTCAGTTGAAGCCTTATATTCGTATGCAAAAAAATATCCAAGCTTTCATTTCCTAAAATGCATTAATTTTATTCATGAGTCATGCAATCCTATTATTAAGTTTAAGAGGACATTTTTTTCAAATATATATATATATATATATATATATATATATATATATATATATATTTCCTTAAAATATATTATCTCTAATTAAATTAAATAGGTTATTATGTGGTACAAAATGGACAATGATGAATTAATCTTTATGTTTTCATCAGAATATTGGAATAAAGTTGTGCATTCACAAATGCTTAAGCTACAATTTCCGAACATTACCAAATACACCTATTGCTTCAGCTAGAAATAAAGTTTAATAAATAAAAAGTTAAAAAAGTCATAAAAAAAATCAAACCTTCCTAAATAAAAATTGCTCCTCCTATTAAATTTAAAACATTAAAAACTTTTTTTTTTTGACGATAAAGGTAAACAGTTACGAAAAACAGTATTTTGTATTTGTTTATTATCTTGAATTTAAACTTTAAAAGGAATAATTAAGGGAATATACTAAAAATAAAGTAAAACTTTATTTTTAGTTATTCTAAAAATAAAGTAAAACTTTATTTTTACATAAGTTAAGCTAAGTATGCAAAAAAAAATATAAAGAAAATAAAATACAAAAATTATGCATGAAAAAAGTTATTCAAGTAAACTTTAATGTGACTTTAATTCCTTTCTTATATTAAAAATGATTAGAAAATTGTCATTGTTTTCAAATTTCAATAATGTTAAAGAAGTTTGTGACCAACTGTCTATGTTAGTTACTGTTTATAAAGTTTCAAAAATTGAATACTTTCTAACATTATTAATTAGATTATTACTCATAAAATAAATACATTTTTAATGAAAATGAGTTAAATAACATAATTAATTTTTAAAAAAATAGAGAGTTCATTGAATAAATAATGGCAAATAATTTAATATATAGAAATTGGTAACGAAGTTCAAAAAATTGTAATTATGGTTTTCTAGAAAATATTTCTTAAAATTATACAGAATATTTTATAAATGCGAAGTAACGTATTTTTAAGGCGTGATGTTACTGGATTTAATAAATTTCCGTATATGTAGATTCGAGTAATATAAATTTAAAAAATCCATGTTAAAATCACATTTCTTTAACAGGATGTTTTTAAATTTGCATTAGTCATATATTTACATATTACCAATATAAAATATTAACATTGAAATTTCCTGTTAAGATTTCTTGAAGTATTTCACAGTGAAATTAGAAAGATTTCAATTCTGTAAAAATCATTATAAATTCATCTAAATATCAAGATATTTTCGAAATTTGAGGACTTATTTATCTCTAGGTTTTTTTGTTTCACTTGTACATTTTTAAATTTTGCATACTTATAAAGGAGTTCATTTCTTTAGACCATAAAAAGATTTATATTTTTGTTTAGGATACAAAGAGAAGAGATTTATGGTAAATTACCCTAAAACGCTGACATCATTATTTTTATTGGAAGCTAAAAACATTTCACTATTTCGTTCTAACCCTCTAAGCACTGCTCAGAAATAATATCGTAATTTGCCAAAGTAAACATTGTTTTGCCGTTTTTACAATTGTTAGCTACGAAACCAGACATTAAAAAATTGCAAGTCGTAACTTAAACAAGGCACATGGAGCTAAGTCGTTGCTTCTAACGAGTTAAAAAAAATGACGTCATTAACCAATAAAAAGATGTAGGTTAAGGGTTGGTCGTATATCAGATTTAACAACTGTCGAAATAGAGGGAGATGCCCAGCCAAACTGGAACGCAGAACACTTTGCCAAACTATCTAGTTGTTAAAAATTGCGCAAGGGAACTAGCTCTAAGGGTTGTTTGAAAATAACCAAGCGATTTGTTTAAAACTTCTTCTGGAACAATCTCAAACATAACACAGATCACCGTCTTTGATTAATCAATGGTCTTTAACTGACTTTTTTAAAATTGCTGTCATTATCTCAAAGTGGAAATAATTTATTTTATCAGTGACTGCGCATTTTTTTGTGGTATATAAACTGAATGATGTTGAGTTGAAAGTTTGCTGTTTACTTTGGCAATGTTTCTGTTAAAAGCATTGTCGCTAAAATATTCATCTGTGTTTTTTGCTTTCAGAATGAAATTGGCATTAATTATATAAGTTGTCAAATAATGAAGAAAGAAAAAGAAATCTTTTAGAACAAACATTATCATATATAAATAATCTAAATTCTTGAGTTAAAATTAGTAGCTAATATTATATATTCAGCCTGCTGTAAACAATGATTAAACAAAGTTATGAAAATTCATAAGTAGGATCATAATCATTTATAAAATCTGTCAGTGATTTAAATATTAAACATGATACAAAATATTTTGTTTCATATTTTTACTAAATGGATTAACGCAATAAATTTCTATGATACACTTTGTGAGAATTGAAAGCACTTAGAGACAACATCCGGTTGCACCTTCTTCCACTCCTCTTCGAGACTCAAGGAAAGGGTTAGCGGGACATCACACAGAGGAGGGCTGGCGGCATGTATGGAACAGAGTGTACATGTCTCTGAAACTTAGAACTTCTGTTATGGGTGTCCTAAGCCATTAGGATTGTTATGATTTGGAGACGTCAGTCTCAGAATAATCTAATAATTATTTAGGCTTCTTAAGCCATCTTATATAAGGGATTTATTAGTGGAACATTTACAAATAGTTAATTGTTTGGACTACTTTAGTCAGCTTCATTAGTTAATTATGCATGTAAGAGAAGCTAGTCTCAAAAAATACATCTACGGCTTCTTAAGCCATATGTGATTGATTTCAAATGCTTGTTTTGTGTTGTGATGCTTTAAAGATTAAATTAAGATTAGCATCTGTAATTTTGTCCGTAATTATTTCACCCGAACCTATGCAAATTAATTTATGAGTATCGGATTATCAATTTAAAAAGGAAAGTGGGAAGTTTTACTCACTTGTAGTTAAAATTTTTCTGCTTGATATTTGATTATGAATTTCGATTACAAAGTGTAGGCATATTGAAAACTTTTATAGTTTTCTCACATTAATAATTTTGCTAATTTGATTTGGATAGAAAAAAAGTAAAAGAAGTATAATTTTTAAATAATATACAAAATTTTGATCTGGTTAAAATGATAACTTTATTTATGAATTTAAAAAATAACAAATATTTTTGCGAAATTAATTTTGTTTGTCATTGAAAATTACAAGGAGTAAGAAAAATTAATAAAAACTATAAGGAATATAAATTATTTTATTTATTTATAAATTATATAAATGACTTTTATAATAATATAAATGGTTTCTGTATTTATTGAAAAGTTTATTTCATTTCGTATTTATTTCAAGTAAGAATGCTCTTGAATTTATTTAGGGCTTGATAAATCAACAAAGTATCGCATGTAATAGTTGCTAAAGATTTTATTTAAAAGCCAGATCTATTTTTAGTTTTTATCTCACATTTACTGAGCTCCAAGAAAATCTGTATTAAAATAAAATTATTGGATTTTTTAATTGTATAAAATCTCGCAATAATTTTCTATTCTCATCATTTTACTTGTTAAGAGGTCAAATATAAGTATCAAAAACTCTTTCTTTATAAAAATTAAGAATTAAAAACATTACTTAAGAAATGGTTATCTAATATATATTATTTTCTCCGTAAATTATTGACAATATGTAATATTAAAAGGCGATTGTCCTGTTTGTGAATACAATTAAAACTTCTCATGAATTTAATAAAAAAGAAGTTTTATCAATAGTAATTGCCTAGCTTTTTGTTTTAATATTTTCAATGTAATGTATTGATTCTATGACAAAGTCATCAAACTGTTGAACTCTCAGCATATTATATCTTTCCACCAGTTCCCTTGCACTGCATTTTATTCCGTTATGAGGTCATCCGCCTTTACACTCAATACCATACACATCTGTGCAGTATTATGAATTGGAGAAATATGTAATTAAACTGTTTATTTCTCGAATATTGAAAGAGTTTACCCTGAGGCGATTTCTCCTTGACTGACCTAACCCATTATTATCGTCTGTTACAACACGTTTTACAACTGAATCGTTCGACCTCACTAATTTAGTGGGTTCCCATTTGCTTAAGTGACGCCTAAAATGAGTGGGAATTGATTCTGAAATCAGCTGCACTCACTGAAATTTAATTTTAAAATAAATTAAAATTTCATTATCATTTTATTTTTAGGTTTTAATGTTAAAACGTAAATATATTAACTTATAACTGATTTATCAGTGAAATTTTCTAATAAATAGATTTAATATCAAAATAAATTTATATATATAATGATTTTATATCATTATGAATGATGCCCAAATTGTGGCAAAAAAATTGGCTGGATCATGGACATAAATTAATTTTCAATATTTTTATGTTTTTTAAAATATACTTCGGAATATATAGAAATGATTTTCTACTTACGATGTTTCCCCAAATAAGTTCTACAAATGTATTTCCCCATTTAGCTTCAAAATTATTTTAAAAATCTATGTATAAAATTTCTATATGAAATTTATAAATACCGTTTGCTTTTTAAAATCGATTAAAATGCATTGATGATTTTTCATTAATAAGAATATTTTCAGTCCCATTTCAGGAATATTTCAAAATCGTTGGAGTATATGGAGAATTTTTGTATATAAAAAGTACTTTCAAATTTTCAATCACCTTTCGATTCGCGTCAAACCTATTGAAGCAGTTTTTATTGTTTATATTTTCGGTTCGTTTCTTCAACTCAAATTTCCAAATCGATTAAAATATATAAAAAGTAATTTTTTTATTTCCATATTTTTTCCTTTCTTTAAAGTAAAATACTCAATCCCTTATAAGCACTTACAGAGAGAATGATTTTTTCAAATTCGTAATTTAAACTTCAATTAAAAAGTCAAATAATTCTTTTATTCGAATAACGATGTAAAGAAATAATTTTCATATTATAGTTATCATTTAGTTTTCTTTTACATTTTAAATCCTTTAGAATAATTTCGTTACCTTTTTAATTAAACTTATACCATTTAAAAAATAAGAAATTATTTTTGATTCATTTATTATAATTTTCTATCTTACAAAAAAGCTTTTCAATTTATCTAAAAATGTAAAAAAATTTATTTCTAATTTCTTAAAATGATTTTTAAGTGTATATATATTTTATTTTGAAAATGATCTTACCATTCTCATCAAAAATCTCGAAACTATCATAAGTACCGGATTTATTCATCATTCTCTTTTGATTTTTTTAAAAAAAATTTCAAATCAAAGAGAATATATTTCAAAGCGATTATTCTGTTGTAATTAATTATAGTTCTCATATCTTTTCGAGAAAGTTCACAAAATATTCGTGAAGAGGTTTTTATTTAATGACTCTTTTTTTCGATTAAAGGAATTTCATTTCATTTAGTTTTTCATTCAAGTATTTCAAACCACTTTAAATTGCATAAAAGCTTATTTTCTTAATTTATGGTTTTCAACTGCATTTGAAAATGGTTTTTCAAATTGCTTAGAATAAAAAATAAACGCTTCTAAAAATTTTAAAAGGTCTTTTCTGTTTACTTTAAGTTCCTCTCTTATAATCATCTAGAATATAAAAAAATAGTTTTTTAATTGAAAAGATTTAAAATATTTTATATATTTGTTCTCTTTTAATCCAAAGTTTAAGTAAAATAGTTCCAAAATATTTAAGTTAAATATTGAAACATGTTTTTTTTATTCTTATTCTTATAGAAATTTTTAAAAAAAGTTAAAAAAAAAAAAAAGGATTTTAAGCTCATGTTATTAAAGGAGATTTCATATTTGCCGAATTTTTAACGTGAAAATACATATAACAATAAGTGCAAAAACCCTTATATTTTTCCTTGTTCGAAAATAAATTAAAGATCCTAAAAATGTTAAATTACCATTAAATTAATTTTTTATAAATGAACTTTATTTTAAAAATTAATGAAGATTTATTAGGATTTCAGTATGCTTGACAAATCTTAAATGAAATTATATTCTTTTTGGTTTCAAACCCCAATTAATCAGTACAGTGTTTCAAGCTACACAAAAGTTCGATACGAAATTGTTTCTGAAGATTTCTACTCATTACAATACTGCAACGTAATTTTCCAATCAAATCCCTATTCTGAATCTCTGAATCAATTTCTGAATTTCTGAATCAAATCCCTATTTCTGGAAAAATCATCAATCATTCAGTGACAATTAATTCAGCGGGTGTAAATAGCACAAAAGTTATCTACAAAATTCCCTACAAAATTTTAACTTTCTTTTTGCATTATCAGCAATTCTTAGATCTACAAACTGAATTTTAACTTTATTTTTTGTATATTTTATTAATATTTATAATGTATTTGATACTGCCCAAAGGATAATTTAAATCTTTAATTAAAAAAAATAATTAAAAGTTCTTGTTAGTCTTTCTTTAATATTCCCAGCTGTTTTGTCTTCTCATTAAGACTCACCAAAAATCAAAGTTATTTTAATTTAAATTGATAAACAAGAGTATAAATACCTATAAAATTGTTAAAACTGTTCTTTTCATAAGTTTTTTAATATTTTACTAAATATATATACGGAAAAAAATTCACTAGCTGAACATAGTTTAAAATTTCTTTTCAAGTTCTCATAATAAAACTTCATTACTTACGTAATAATTTTATATATAATTTTGATCCAAATATAAATTTATCGTTAGAAAAATTATCCTTTTTAGCAAATTATTAAAAATGATAAAATACATACTTGCATAAGCTTTTCATAGAATATGTCTTACGTTTCATTAACTAAATTTTTTTATACAGAATATTTATCTAATTTTGTTTGATACTGCAGTTTCTCATAAATTTTTTTTTCCAAAATTGAGATATACTCTAAATACACCCCTAGAATTCTATTTTACTAGAATTTACCTCAAACATTATTTTTCTTTTGAAATTTTATTTCAATAGAATTATTTTGAACTTTGTCTTTAGGAATTTTTAAAAAGGTCCATCAAATGAGAGGTTTTTGCATGAAAAGGAAATTTCATGCAACAATATAAAAATAAAATACGCATCTTTTTTAATATAATATGAAAACTACTTTATCAATATTCTTAAAATTTAAGTTAAACCAAAAAGAGAGAGAGAGAGAGATTAGATTAATCTCTTTAAATTATATTAGTAATAATTATTTAAACAATATTTTCTATTTAAAGATTAGATTCATTAATGAAGAACATTCCAAAATTAATATGTTTGATACTTTTAGCTTTTATGTATTTAAATTCATAATAATTAATAGATTAATACAAATTATGTTAACTTTAAAATCTGTTTGAAAACTTGAGTCATCGGGTATCGATCACAGTACCCCTCACATTCTGAAAGTTCAACAACTGAGCGACGCCATCGAAACAATGGTAAAGAACATTCCAAATACAGAGTAACAGAAGATTGGTAATTTGAAATGAAAGTGATTGGTTGCATAATTACTGTAAGGTACGTTAAACTAATCGCAGATGAGAAAACGATTGTATCTAGAAAACAAAATTTGCTCTGTAATATTAATTTATAAGCTCTTCACTGTTTTTAATAAGAGTATTATTATAAACAGCAAATATTCTATTTCATTTCTAAAAAGAGAAACGAAAAATTTACTCCGTTTATTTTTCGGAAAGAAAAATTTTTGTGTAAGTTTAGATTATTTCTAAATTTTAGATTAATATTAGAAATCTTAGATGTATTTGAATATTAGTTACCTGTTATTTTTCATTAAATATTGTGATTGTATATTAATTACAAACAATAAAATATGAATCGCCATTGTGTCTTAATGATTAATTTGGCTTGAATATACGTATCGGAATACCGAAATGAACATGAAATTTCGTAATTAAGGCATTCGATACGCTTAAAGTTCAAATATATAGGATGTTTCTTTTATTAAAATAAAATTTTAAATTACATTTTTTAAAAAATATCGGATTTTTTATCTCACTCTCTCTATGCCACAGAAAAAACACATTTTTAGAAATTATTTTTAAAAAATAACAGGAAAATAATTTATAATTATATTGAAATTTCAGATTGGCTCTCATAATTCTGTAAAATACCGATAGAAATTTAATCAGTTGATAATTTTTGAGACAATCAAATTATTCTGAAAGTAATTGCCTTGACATTTATCATTCAGAACAGAATTTTTTTTATAAAGATTCTTTTATTTCCATAATGATTTAGTATGTAAACTTATAATAGCACCAGCAAATATTTTGTTTATGAATTTATTGTGGTCATCCTTCATTTAATGATTTGTTAATTAAAGGCTTTATTTTTTAATTAAACTATTAGATTATATGATTTAAAAGGAAAATTATACATATAAGTTATATTCACTCGAAGCTATTATTGCTTAGGGAGAAAAAATTAAAACTTATATTTCAAATTTTTATTAGAATATAAGCGTCTCTATTACACTCACACAACGTACCGTAATCACTACGATTATTTTACTTTCCAGCTGTACAAAAGGTAGATTTGATTACCACAATAAAGGTATAGAGGGCATTCGGTGGGTGTGCCATCTTCATTTACCAAGGCCCGACTTAATCTAATTGAGGCTCGTAGCAACAACTTCTTTGGAGGTCCCCTCTACTTTACAACAACAAGCTCTCTATTCGATTTGGCAAACGAGATTTTATTCGATTTTCAACGTAAAATAAAACTTTCTAGTCGATCTGGGAGGCTCTTCTGGTGTGGGTTCCGGAGCTACTTCCCCTGTCTTATTCAGGCTCTGATTGTTACCCCGAAATGAGGTCCTCGTAATTTGAAGCTTGAACCAATAATAAAACTGTTAGACCTGCTCTACCATTGCCAAAGGCATCATTTCTCTTGGAGGACATTGCGACCACAACTATTTTATGTTATTCAGTCGTCATTACTGAGCATGATAGATCATTGGGTTGGGTAGAATCATAGCCAATCCATATCAGCCTTTGATACAATATAAAAATTACACAAATACTGATAGGCTGATACAAATCTTCTACAATACTCAAAATATGAAAAATAAGTCAAACTTCTAAGAAATGTGAACTTTTAATGCTCCAAGATTGGTTAAATAAATGATTAAAACTGCATGCGCGAAAATTATATGTATATAAGAGGAGATATTTAATAGTAATTTAAATATATAACAAAAACTAACTTACTTTTTGGCATAAAAGCAAACACGGAAGAATTATTTCGACTAAGACATCTTTTATTGTTTATGGTTAACATTCTTCTAAAGTTTATTTTATATTTTTTTTTTATGTTGGTTGGATTTTTTTTTCCAGCTTAAACAGCCATTTTTCCTACAGAATCTCAAAGTATTTACTCTTTTGTTATTTTTTCTTATATTACCGTTTTAATTCTGAGTACTTTAAAACGGGAAAGAGTTTTATGAGTAAATTTACTAAATGGTGTTTAACTGAGCAATACATTAATTCCTGCTATAAGCAATGTTTTCAGCTTATTATACGCTCTACTGATCAGAATTAGTCAAAAACGTGCAGTTTGCTAGTAGATTAATTATAAAATTTTTATTGCATTTAGAGATCCAAATCTTCAAAATTCCAGCAAAAGATATAATGTCATGTTTGTAAAACACGTTTATATGCGTTCTATTTTAGAAGTGCATCTCTATGATGAATTGTTAAAATCCCTGCTTATTTTACTATCCATTTTTTTAAAAATTGTTTTGCATTCATTTTAAATAATGTGTTTTATTTTAAGCCTAATTATATGTTAAGTGATGCGACAAGAATTATTCCACAGCACATGTGAGAATTGAACCGGAACAAATGCAATATTGAGATAATGTTTATTCTTTTCTACGAAAATATGCTGTTAAGGATATTTTATTGTTCATGCTGTTAAGAAGTTTGTTGGGAGAGGAAGAGAGAAATGTAAGAAAATATTCTATTTCGAAAACTGTAAGTAGATTAAGTAACAATGTAAATTACAGATAGATTTTGCTGGAATCGGAGACAAAGAATTGTATATAGATTTTTTGGCTTTAAATAAATAATAATAATAAAAATTGGAAATCGTAAATATGGAGAAAACGAAAAGTAAAAGAATTTCAATAATGTTTTGAATTCTTATAATCGAAATTTTCGTTTCTCTTTTGTGATCTCTAAGGATGTAATGAAACAATCAATTCCTCATTCCCTTTCAAGGTCCAAAGCGTCTACTTTTAAATAAGTAGACATTTTGAGTATGGGTAACTCGTTTTCTACATGCCTACTCTAAAAATTGCTTATGTTTAACCGTGCCAAACCATTAGTTGTAACAGAATTCAGACGGTCTGAACTTAGTGTTTCAGTAATGACCCCTGAGCCAACTCAATCAAGCGTCATATATA
>JAPDSC010161153.1:0-14957 GCA_026290005.1 Latrodectus geometricus
TTAAAACATTTTTTTATTTTATAAATTTGTACTGAAATGCGTTTGATAAGTGTCATTTAATTCTAAGTTTACTTATGTGTCCATGTGAGACTAATGACATATGAGCCTTTAAAAATATTTTGATGAGTCCTTCAGATTCAGTACAAAATTATAGATATTAGTAAGTACATACTCAAGAGATGAAATAAAATTCTCGATCCAAGGCTATAAGGTGTCATTTTATAAAACTTAAATTTTATTATAGATCAAAAAGTAAATGCATTTCAATGTTCAACTTATGTATTTTGAAAAATCAATATATTTTAGTGTAAGTAAATATATGTAATTTATATCAGTATCTTTAACACTCTAATCCAGTATAAGTTAAATTGATGAAAAAATATTATTTTTTTCACTCAAATTTTTTTTCACTATATTCAAGTAGTCAATATGATACTCAACCCTGTGATACACATAATTATATAATTTCTCCTCGTATCTTTAGAAACTATACATTCTTACTCACGCTAAAATTGTTTAAAACTATAAAATAAATTTATAACATAGTATGTAAAAATAATTAATTCATTAACTTTGCGATTTATCTTTCAAAAGAAAATTCCATCTAATTTTGAAATAGTTAAAAAAAAACATTTCTTTCTTTTTTTATATTCATATCTTCATTAATGAGCTGTAATTATATAACCATTTTCTAATTTATAAATAAATTAATGAAAAATAATTGACATTAAAAAGTAAATTATAATTTTCAAAGAAAGGATTAAGAATTTTTTAAAAATAATTTCCTTCTTGATGTATGAGCCAAGGCTATTTGCTTATTGGAAAGAATTTTATTATATGTTGTAAATATTTTCTATATTTAACTTATAGTTTATACGTGTATGAACGATAACAATAACTTAAAATAATTAAATTTTAATCTAATTAGCTTGCTTTACTCTTCAGAGATTTTGAAAATCGTCACTACGAGATAAGTATTTTATGAAAAGTCTAAAATTTAAATCATGGAAGATTCAAACCCACACACTTGCACAATTAGCATTTTAGAGCATTAATTTTAATTTAATGAGAATGCAGAGGAATTTTTTGTTGTCTTTTTGATGAATTTATGAATTATTAAAATGTAATTTTAATAGGTTGATAAAATACTTATGATTAATAATAATGCTTTAAGATACGTTATTTTTTAATCAAAGCTAAATTTTTATTAAAGTAAAAAAAAATAGAATTCTGCATAAATCCGAAAAAAATAAAAAAATTATATATTTGTAAGTATATACAAATATATCCATGAAGAGAAATAAGATAAAAAAAAAATCTGAATTTCAAATCATAATGAATTAAGAAATCGAATTTAATGCATGGTGCATTTAATTCATTTATCCTTTAGCAGAACTGATTTTTAAAATTGATTTTTCCAAAGTATTTAATATATTGTAGCAGTACAGTTTGATTTATATAAAAAAATGTTTTCTTTATTTTTTCTCTAAATACGTGTTATTTATTCCTTAGTGTTTGGTTGAATTTTGTTACAATGAGTAATGAAGTATATCGTCTCGTTGATAATATTCGAAATTAAATTGGTACAATTTTAGTTTTCATGGTTACTGGAAAACAGATATACTAAATAGCTAATAAATAAATTTTTACTAGGTGGTGAAATAATCTTACATGAGGAAAAAAATATAATTATCCATATAGTATATTTTTATAGAAATGTTAAACTATGTGTGTCAATAAAAATACACCAAAGTTTGAAAAATTAAAATCTTCCGTAATTGCATTATCAAAACTGAAAATTTTAAACGAGATTTCATTTTTACATGTAAATGTAAGCTGTCAAGTTATGATAAGCGGTAAATTATTCATTTTAGGACGTTCAAAACTTAAGTTTAAATATGAAAAGAGAAATGTGAGTGTTGCCGATCAACTTAAGTTTTGAGTCTCATAAAATGAACACTGTTTAATTTCAAATAGATGGTGATGTGAATAATAAAATGCACTACACTTCTAATTAGAAAAGTAAATTTATATGATGATGAAAGCTTAAGATACTATTCTAATAATATTGAAAAGAAATTAAAATAGTGCATTCATAAGATAATAACATTTTACAATTGATTTTGAACAATAGAGAACATTAATACTGATTCACCAAATAGAAGAAGAAATCATTAAAATATATGTGTTCGTAATTGAAAAATTGTAAAACATTGAAGGAATTGTTAGAAATAAATGAAATTTAAAAGACAAGTAATTCAACATTAGTAAAAATAAATAAAATCTTTAAGCCAAAATAATGGTATTAAGGTCATTTGGTAAAGCTATCAGGCTCTGTAATAATGCTGTATCATGAAGTCAAATATATTTTGAATAAACCAATAGGAGAAGAGCAATCAGTATTATTCGTTTGCGCATTCAGAGTCCACCTGTTGAAGCTGCAGAGAATTGAGAACAATAGGCTGACCAATTAAATAACCTATCTTGAGTATGCGAAATACTTAGTTAATAATCAGATAAAAGACAAAGTAAGATTTGATATTCTAATAAAAAAACTTCAATATCCCTTGCAATGTGGGAGTAGATATTTTTCTTTGGATAGATAACTCCATGATTGCGTTTGATGTAATAAAAAAATTTTGCTCAACAGAATTTCAATTATAAAATTGTTGCTGACAACTCTAACCAAAATGCATAACAGCTGAGCTTATTTATGATATATATATTTAATAATATTCATAAAAATTGGGAATTAAGCTCTGGAAATGAGAACATTATAAACTTTCGGCAATATTATCTGAAATAAAAAACTCAATAGGATAAATTCTAAAATGAAAGTTGAAACTATAGTATCATAAATAAAAACGGAATTCACCAGAAAAATACTTTGCAGACAATTCTATGCCCATCTCAGTGTTCAGTAGCCCGTACTACATTTGGATTTGGCTTTGCATCATAGAGGATTCTGCATAAAAGAATTCTTCCACACAGACGTCGGCAAACTGATGAGGTGAAAAATGTTATTCATGTTCCAGTGTCCAGCTTATTGTTAACTGTTTTATGTTGTATTGTTTATAAGCACAATTCAGATAATTTATTTACAATATTTGTAAATAAATGATATTTTTTGGCATCTTTTCTTAAATTTCTAGTGATTCACATCGATTTAGTTCCGGACTCTTCACTGTGTTCATTTAACCTGCTAGCTAGTTGACATGAATGAAAAAGTATTTCAAGAAAGATAATAATCACACCCATTCAAATTGTCTTAATATTATCTTTCTTGTAACCAAGTTCTGACGCAGAATAAGTAAAAGTAAATTCTCATATAACATTTGCAACTAACAAAAAAGCATATTTTTTAGAAACAACACTTGAGTCACATATTTGTAAGATTTTAACCACAATTCAAAAAGCGCTGCTCATTTTACAATGATTCATAATTTTGAAATTTTAATGATTTGCACAACAATGATTTACATTTTCTAAACAAATATGTTTAATCATGTCATTCTTTCATTCTTTACTGGCATGGAAGGAAGGAAATATCATTTCTTGAGAATATACGTCTCCCTCTCGTTTGACATTAGAATGAAGTGAATATTTCGAAAGGAAAACGGATCATCCGTAGTAAATAGAAATATCAAAAACAATGATTAATGATAGGGATGTAAAATTTATGAAATGATAAGTTTATATCTACATCTCATTGAAAAATTTTAAAAATTCAGAAAGATTTATATAAAAACCACAAGATTTACACAAGCCTTACTTTTATTATAATTAAAACAGTATATAATGATCAAAATATCAAAATACTAGAAAGCATATAATTTACATATTATGATGACTCTATAAGTCTTCATGAAATAATATATAAGAAAGAATAAAAATGTATATGCAAATATTTTTTGATTTATTTAAAGGTACAATTCTTCATAAATTTCAGATAGGGAATTGAAGTATCATATGTGTAAATAATTTCCCAAATGCTGTACTTTTATTTGAGTCACATGATATTATGTGTATAATAAGGGAATACATTTTATGAATGTTTATTAAATTTTGATTGTTACAAAATGAAATATTTCTAAATCTGTATTTTATTTAGTTGTGTAAATACAAAATGTATCATATTATTCATTCTCTAAAATTATGAAATACTTTAGCATCTTAAATAAATTTATGCTGACTCCACAGCATATTATGAATAGAATTTTTATTAATGATTTCATTTCATTTTGTACTAGTGTATTTAATTGTGTTTAATACAAAAAGAAAGCCTACATTTTATTATAAACAATTAAAAATATAGATTTTTAAAGTACGTGTATTGACTTATTTGATTACTTTAAAATAAAAAGACAAATTTAATTCAAATATTAAATATGAGATAGATATAATGTTTACTTTTAAGTTTAATTACTTTCAATATTATAAATGAACTTAATTTATTAATTGTATTTAACAAAACTTTATAAATATGCTTAAATAATAATATTTACTGTACTTACAGTTCATATCAAGAGTGACAGAACTCTGGACTGGTGGTGAAATTTCGTTATTGACTGCTTGGCATGTGAAAGTAGCCATGAGATCGCGCCTCTGGAGTTTAGGGAGAACCAATTCATTTCGAATGACGAGCGTTGACATGATCTCGTACGTGTCATCGATCACAGTACGCCCTTTGTACCACAGCAGAGACGGAGAAGGCTTGCCTGCAAATACAACAATGTCATTTCAAGAAGCAGAATCAGAAAATCAATAAACTTTTCGGAAAATCTAGGAATAATGAAGTTTTGCTGCAAGCTTTTAGGAAAAGAAATATGAAACATAAAATTAACATTTTGCCTAATGTGTTTGCTAATATTTAATCATGAAATAATTGTTTCTTTTGATATAAAAAAGAAACGTTTTATTTTCTTTAGCCTTAAAAATATGCTCCACTTTATTCATATGACTATGTAGAAAATAAAGCGCATTTAAAAATATGCTGAATCACACATGCTACATTATATAAATATTTATAATAGCAAATAATTGAAAATTCACGAATAAAAGAGTATTCATAAAAAGTAGAAAACATAGAGGTACATATAAAGAAATCTTTTAAATTGCTTAGACAGTTTAATACATATTGTGTTGGAATTTTTTACTTATCAAATAATTTCACAAATTATCCAAAATTCAAGCAAGAGTTATGAGTAAAAATTATTTCTCCTGTTTTTTTAGTGTTTGATATCTGCTTAAATTTATTGACATGTCTTTAAATTATTTTTTTTTAATTTTAATAACAAAAGCTATATATTCATTTATAATATTTGTATTTAAATAAAAATGATAAATAATTGTTAACTTATAGCTTTCACAAATATTCTGATTATTTTTTAATTATTTTTGAAAAATTCCACATAGCTTATTAATAAAAGAATGCTATACTTTAAAGAAATATTCAAAAATCCTTTTATTTTATTCATTTTTACTTAAGTTATTCTACTAGAAATAAGCTGTTATATGTGTTCTAATCTATGTTCCAATTGTACTGTATATCATGTATGGCATGTAAAGACATTTTAATGAATTTAAGATGGAAATAAAATTCATGATAATTCAATGTATAAAATATTATGTAAAAATGTTAAAGTGATTTTTGAAAAGTTTCAAAGTATGAAACTTAAGTATTAAGAAAAAGGAATAAGTAAAAAGGAATCCAAGAATTTAATTTTAAGAAATTGCATCTAATGCAAAATAATACTGACCTCCTTCTGTTTCACAGATTAGATGCAGACCTTCTCCTTCATTGTATGGTCCAACTATTCCATTCAAAACTTCACCATTCATGTCTTTTACGATAGGAACACCAGGTGGAACTGAAATAATTACATTATTAAAATTACGTCAGCTGTTGCATAAATCATTAAATTAAAATTAAAATTTCCGTAATTATTCATGAATAAGGTAGTATCAAAATCCTCTTAGTTAAAAAAGCAACTCATTTTATTTTATATTTTAAAATATGCAGAATTATAATTATTAACTAAGCATATTGAATTAAAAACTATTTAATACATTTTACATAGAATAAAAATAAATTTTATTTAATTAGTCTTTTAATGTACATATACATACCATACATATTTACCATTTTATATGTGCAAATTTAATAGATGAGCTTATATATATATATATATATATTTAAATGTTATGAATTTATAGCTATATTTTAGTGTTCAACAGCATTTCACGTTTCTTACGCATTTACTATAAGAAGTA
Source organism: Latrodectus geometricus (assembly GCA_026290005.1). NCBI lineage: Eukaryota > Metazoa > Arthropoda > Arachnida > Araneae > Theridiidae > Latrodectus > Latrodectus geometricus. The sequence continues at coordinate 6,274 of JAPDSC010161153.1, forward strand.
AATGTATTAGATGAATACAATTTAACAGAGAAATATATATCAAATTTCTTCATTTTATAAAATAAATTATAAAATTAAAATTCTGAAAATTATTTAATCAATATGAGAGTGTTATTAATTTATTCACGCCAATGAAGATGTGTTTATCATAACTAAAATAAAATTAGTTTTTTTTATCAACAAACACTTTATTTACAGTTCTTTCAATTGCAACGATTACTATTGATACAGCTTAAAGCTCTTACACAGACAACACGCTATACACTTTCTACTATACGAATAACAAGCTATATAGGAACTAAAAACAGCAATTCTCAGCACTGATACATCAAGAACTAACTGAATCTTCTGTCAGTTATCAATTAACTCACTTGTTGGGTTGAGGTCAATATTTATACTCTTTGATGTGAATTCTTTCTATAAGCATTCTCTTACTGTAGTGCGATGATAGCTCGACTCGAAACTTCTCAAATATTAAATTACTTTTATTCGTGAAATTTCACCAAGCTGGTTGTTTGGACCGCAATTTGAATATAAGACATTTATGGAAATATTTACTCTATTTACATTTTTTTTGTTATAGGATCATTAAAAAAGGCGATTAAGTTTCATTTTGATATTTCATATATTGCATAATTTATGCAATACAAATTAAGTAATAATCATATAAGTTTCATAATTTCATGTTTTACATACTTTTTAATTGTTTCTAAGACATGGCTTCTTTTGACTTTCTCATATTAAGTGATTCAGTTTTCATTTACAAAAGCTAAAATTGTTACTAATTACTTACATGATTTTTATTACAAGATACAATTATATTTTTCATACATTTTATATATGGGAAACTTATAAATTTATATGTTTACTTTTCTTCAAACAAATGCATATAGTTAAAGTATTTTCCATATGTATTTGCATTTTTTATAATCATACAGTTGCAATGTAGCTAATCATTTTTTCATAGATAAAAGTGAGATGTCTTAGAAAAAATTATCTCTTTCATTAATATCTTTAATGTAAGACAGAAAAATTGAAAGCAGAAATTTTCGGACCGAAAATACTTCACATACCATTTCACTCAATTTTAGCAAGTCACTTTTCTGAAAATACTTTTACATTTGATCTTGGATTATTTTTATCATTTGACATACGATAGTTGGATATTTCTTGTTTGTTGAGAAATTTAAGTATAATTTTAATTTAAAAATTGATATTTTAGAAATGTATGCATAGTCAGTCCTTATCTTAAATATATTTGTTTAGCAAATGTAAGCTAAAAATCTTTGTTGTTTTTAGATATTTAAGGGTCTTTCATTAAGGTACTTCAGTATACACACAAACATACGCCCACTATATTTAGTCTAAATTGTATTCTTCATTCAGATTTTTTAGATTTTTATATAAATGACTACTTTTTCATTTTACTTTAAGAAATAGAGTCATTGGAAAATGGATTAAGTGCGAAATATTTTAAGAATATAATAAATATACAAAAATCATTGAATGATATATAAAAATTATATAAAATTGGGCGATAATTCCGATATTCCTTCATTTTATAGAGTTTTCAACCTGAAATTTTTTAAGCAAAGTTTTTGAACATCTTTATAAATGGATTCATATACAATTAAAGTCTATATGTGCAAATTCAATTTAAAAATGAAATATATTATTTTATGATTTGAAGTATTTTGCATGTAAGAAATCGAGAATTTTGTACACAATTGTTTTACCATAGAATTTTGGATAATCAGAAAGGATTACATAAAATATTACTATCATGCAAATTCAATATAAATTTAAATACAACTATAAATTTTCATCCTAATCACAAAGCATTCTTAACTGTAAGACTTACTCACATTTAAAATTAAGAAGAAACAAAACTAAAAGGAATTACTTATTATAGAAGTAAGTATAACAAAAAAGCATGGAGGCAGTGAAATATTATTGCTGTAGCATTAAACGAGAACAATTCCTTGCAGATCGTAAGAAATGTAATATGAATAATTTTTTAGGTGATATTGGAAAAATTAAATAAGTTTTTATTTTAGGTAACTTAACACAAAATTATATTTTAGGATTTAATCATTGTAATGCATTAAATTTTAGTTCTTCTTTTATAATAAAGTTACTTTTTTGTTAATGTTATAATTCAATCTGTCTCTGTGGCATTAAACATCTATATATTATTTTAATTTAAACTTAAAAAACTCGACTTATTTAGGGAAATTAATTGATTTTTACTAACTGAATTATCTAGAATTTACATGGATACCTTATATTGATATTAAAGGTAACCCATTAAGAACTCTATTTGTACATTCAGGAACATAGAAAATAGCAAACCAATAAGGAAGCATCGAATTAAAGAGAAATTTAATGCACATAATGGTACAGATGTAAGACTCACTTGATTCCAAAATCCAAGTAATTAAACAAATTCAGTGTGTAGAATTAGACATGCAGTTAAACATTAACAGTGAGTTACACTTACTGCAACTCACCCCACCACACGGAGCGGCATCGAGTTGATTAGACATTTGACACTGTTTTTACACAGATGTGCCTACAAATCTTAAACAGCCGCCTCCAAATCATGCACAGAGTTACAAGTTAGGATCTGCAGTTTAAGTTGGACCTAAACATGACATATAAGCAAGTCTGGGGAATGGGTCGGCCATGAAAAAATCTGATCATGACGTAGAAAGTCTTGAACAACTAAAGCTGTATGTGGGTGAGCATTATCTTGCTAATCATGGAAGGCATTTAAATCCCAAGTAAGATGGAAGTATATCATTAACATAACGCTGTCCCGTTAAGATTAAAAAATTAGAGTGTTCCAGCTATCATATTGACAGTGGCTCCCCCAGACTTTTATGCCTGCTGAGTGACAATGTGCAAGACAGAGTGGGTGGAAGTGTACCGTTCACCAGAGTTTTCCATAGCCATACGTGGTTATCATCTGCCAGAATGAACCGTGATTAATCACTAAAATTCATGTTTTGACAATCGTTAACATTCCACGTCGCTCAGGATTGGCACCACAGTGCTAAGGGCAGTGCATGAAACGTGCACTTGGACTGCATATTCTCTTCTTCAGTTCTTTTGATAATGGTTTGTGGAACAACTTTCACCCTATATCTGCAACTGTAGGGTCACTACGAGATCCACGAGCGCTTTCCGCATGCTTTCATCTTCAGCTTTGTCTCCCCACAACCGGTAGGCCGTATCTGTGTACCATCTACTGCCATTACTCTCAAAGTATTTTGACGGCATACTCCGAATGATCTGCTGAGCGAAGAACATGACGTGTTGACTAACCTGCGCTTTATAATCAGCTGATCAGGTTGTATGTTGCCTCACTTAAACTGATTTAACTGAGCGAAATATCTTCTCACACGTCTCCCTGACATTTTTCACTTATTAAACTACTCCCAAGTCAGTATATGATCGACACGTTTCTGAATTTTTAACCTTGTGTAAGTTTACATAGGACCCACTTCCTAATTGCAGTTCTCTTGCCAAGTTTGTGGTTATGGCGCATTGGCACCCAACTTCGATCATTTACTTTTTTGATTTAATTGTACTCATTTGCATTGTTTTGTGTTCCTACGAAAATTGAAAATGAAGTTTTACGTTAGGTAGTTTACGAAATAAATAAAATTTACTTAATAATGTAAGCTCAAATTATTTTTCAGTGAGAAGATGTTTTTGCTGTTGTGAAAAAGTTTTTCTAGTTAATATAAATAAATAAAGTTTATATTCTTAATAAATCAAAGCTTAAGTTATTTCCAGAAATATTTTAAAGGAACCTTTAATTTCCCTTACAGAACTTTGAAAAAGGGAGAGCAATTATCTTTATTTTTAAATTGTAGTGTGTTTCAGTGATGTCAGTTAGTAGAAGTGCTCATGCTACAGAAATGTGATTTGAAACAGAATAAATTGCAATTTAAATATTGTTACAGAAATTAAAATTCCTAAACTTATGTAATGTTTTATAAATGATAAATTTGTCTGATTTTCATTGTTTTGGTATGTGTTCGTATCCAATTTCCCGAATATATTTTAAATTTATTGGTATAAGATTTAAGAAAACTTTACGTTTAACTATATTTTCCTTATTAGCATATAAAAAAATAACAATACAGCTGAACATCAGTAAAATATTTGTATCTATAAGCATAGAATTCTAACGCATAAGACTAATAGAAGCTGTAATGGAAAAGTTATTGGTGTCAAATCCATTAAGTATCACAGTCATTACCTCCGATGAACTACAATCTGAAATTGAGGTTATACATAGACGCAAACATTACTTTGCATACATAAAAATGTCATCATTTAAAAATAACATTCCCGTAATATAATATATAGGCAATTTTCATATGATTCAAGTAGTGGAAATTAAATTTCTAGGTAGGAGAGAATATGGGTTTCATATGCAACATACCACATATGTGTTTACTATTGTACATGATTGGATGTAGAACATATATTTAGAGTGTAATTTGACTCTTAGGGGGATTTTACACTTTTAGATTTTACACTAAAATATTTTGTGACACTAAAATATATGAAAGCAATGAAAGATTTTTTGCAAAGTGTTATTTATCATATTGAGCATGTTTACTTAAAGATGAAATAATAATGAATTATATAAATGCCTATATATATATACAGTATACTTATAACATTTTTGTGAATTATTGTTCATATTGCCTTATTAGATCCTTAAGACTTATGATGTTAATATAAGTCTTAAAGTTAAATCTTATTAAAGTATAAGTCAGTTATAATTAAGTTATACTTGAGTTAGTCTTAAGTATAATATAAGTCTTAAGGATAAATACGTGGTCTAGTATTTCTTTCCGCATCTTTCAAATATCATGCTTTGCTCCTTTGAATTGGTTATATTATAAAATAGCATAAAGATTCAAAAAGCTCTTAGGGATACAAATTCAGATTTTGATGGAAATTTTAATTTAATATTAGAATAAAAATATATTTTTTGAAGTGAAAAACTGGATTTTGTGGAAATTAATTTTAGATATATTCTAGATATAACCGATTATGTGAAATAAATTCTCAACAATGCAATTATGATCTATGGCTAATAAAAATCCAATGATGTCAGTAACAAATATAACTGCTACATTCATGTTATTTAGTTGAAATAAGTTGAAAATTTACTCCTTGAATTACTTTAAAAGCAAGGACTGATATCTATTTCCTATATTTTATTACATTTGGGTTATGGTATTATACCACGAAAATTTAATGATCATAACACATCACTCATGTTGGAACGCCAGTCTTCGACCAAAATGGTTTCACATCTCTATCACGGTTTCCCATATGCAAATTAATGCAAATTCCGAGGAGCTCAGTGAAGAAGACTTCCCTCACTAATATAAATACCCAGCACTCGGAAAGCGAGGTAGTTAGAGGAGTCAGACTATGCCGTAGAGGTACTGTCATGAACAGCAGTCACTGTAAATATTACTTATAAATAACTGCTGTAGCTTGTCTCAATAAAATATCAGTGGTAGATACCCGTCTTGTGATATTTACCCACTAAAATGTTTTGTAATTTCATTATAGTAACATTTTTGGAAAAACTAATTTTTTTCTTTTTAATAGTAAACTGTAACATTAATAAATTTCCTTCGTTCTTACAAATATTTATTTTTTTAAACATACAAAATTTAATTAATTAATTAGTTAAATTAAAATTAAATAAAATTTTAATTCAAATTTATACAGAAAATAAATATTTTTTTTTATTCAGAATATTCTTAGAAAAAATAATGGCTGAGAAATAAGAATATCAGTAAAATAACCAAATTATTTAATTGATGATTGTGAATAAAGGAGATATGTCTGTATATTTTATGATATTATTTCATAACTAATAAAATTTCTGAAAATATTTCACTAAATCGCTTATTACTGAAGGGGTTATGCATTGCAATGAGACAAAAAGCATTTTTTATCTTTTTCTCTCATGCATATTTATAAATTATATTTGTACACGTGGACAAAATTATTTAAATGCTTCTATAATTGAAGGTAAGCAGTAAAAACATTTGTTTTATACAAGCAACAACAAATGTTAAATAAGGTGATAAAACATTTTATCATCCATCTATTAAATCTCTTTCCTTAAAGAACTGTGTTGATGTGAATGACTATATATCTTGTTCAAATGAAGAACTGCTTGTTTAGTTTGACATGAGACAAGTGGGAAGACGCTTGGAATCACGGAGGTGGACAACACTGGCAAAAAGATATGAAGAAGATTTATTTATTTTCAAAATATCTATTTTGGAAGTCAATTCCTGATAAGCGAATTAAAACTATATTAGATGTGTACTAAAGTAAATTTAAAATTTTAAATGCAGGTAAATGCAAATTATATATAGAAAATAAATTTTTGATATTTTAAATATGAAGCTTTCAATATATAATGTAAGGATAAAGTCTTCTATTCAATATGATAAAAAAACATGATCTTCATAAAGCAATATTAATTGGCATCGTTTCCTTTTATATTATTAAGCAACTATAAATGATGGAAATTTATTCATTATTCAAATACTTATTTGCTAATTGAAATAACAAATTGGAACATATTGTTAAGTAACACACATAATATATTCTTTTCTAAATGTAAGAACTAACTTATTTGAGTTGCAGGCATTGTTGGCGCATTCATTTATAAGCAGATTATATATATATATATATATATATATATATATATATATATAAGAATATTTTTCTATATTAAACTTGGAATAAAATTTGAATACTTTTTTAGAAAGGCATAAATAAAAATAAAATTATTTCACTTCGTTTCCTAAAATAAATTATAACCTTTTAAGAGTTATTTTTTTTATTAGCTAAGCTAATATGTTAGAGTATAGGGTAGTGTTATTTATATGGTTTTTCTAAGAATTTCCAACTATGGTAAAATTTTAGAAACCATTGCTATTCTGAAAAATATTTCTTATAAATTTGTTCGCAAATTGCAAAAATCAGCTCTATACATTTAATTATTATTAATATATTACTTAAACAGCCTTATAGATATACATCAATGTATTTTAATATAATTCCATATGAAACTAAATTAAAATATATAAAAATGTTAATAAAATTTCCTATGTACTGCCAGAAAAATTATGTTTTATTTAGTTTCCATATTGAAAATCTTTTCTAGAAACAAAACTATATTGATTTAATTATCCAAATTTTATAGAAACCTTTTGCACATTAAATAATAACTTACTTATTAGTAAGTTTCTAAATTATTTTCATGAATTAATTAAATACAAAAATATTTATTCTAAGGAAAACACTTATATAAGATTTATTTAAAATAATAAATTCAATTATAATTAACTATATTATAAACGAAATCATAAAATATGAAATATTTCAATTAAGACATGGGTCCATATAATTAAATTTATATGATTTTAACAATATTTTCATTACTGATGCTAATCAAATTATTCCCATTAAAAGCGAATACAAATAAAATTAATAATCCTAAAAGCCGAAATATGTGAGCGGTTTGAATTCAAATATATATGAATAAAAATGGAGAAATAAATAGTTTAAATAATGAACAGTACGAGGAAAAGTTATTAGTTATAAATTAAGATGGAAATTTAATTCAATAAAAATAATTCAATTTTGTAATATCATTAATTACATATGCAAATATTTTCCAATCGTTTTTATTGAAGAAATTATGCCGAATAAGATTATAATACGAGTTGTGAATGTATTAATCATTACACAGTTAGAAAAAAAATTGTGTTATATCAATTTCTGTCAGAAATGAAAAAAAAACCAAATTAAATTTCAAAATAAAAGTTAACAGAACTTTATTAAGAAATACAGAAAGTGTTCATACACATTTTTGAAACAATTTTGATTTCTGAATGAAGTTAAATATTAATTTAAAAGTATAAATGTGACTAGACACGAATTATATTAAGAGTTAACTATAGTGTGCAGCATTAAAATATTCTTTGCTTTAAAATGCAGTTGAAAAATAAAAAATTCAACCAAAGTTTTTTTTTTTCTGCTAGCTATCCTAAGAGAAATTATTTTCTTACTCAGTTATTAATAAAAATTCTACACGTAAAGTAAGTGACATAATTAATTTGAAAGGAAAGGAACGTAGATCTTTAAATTTTACTGGGGAAAATTTTACTGGAACGTAGATCTTTACTTTATATTTTACAATGAAATTTTGCATTACCAACAAAGGTACATGCACTTTTTATTAAATCTAAAGTTGCATCTTATGTTTTCAAAGAAAATCCATCTATCCAAAGAACTATCACAAAACCAGTAAATATCTCTCTGAATTAGGAAAGAAATTATAACATCCTATTTAAAATTAATCAAATAAAAAAAAAATTAATGTTTATCCTTTAACGTCGAAACATATTTCTCAAAGTAAGATAACACGCAGAGTGTTAAATGAAAATTATTTGACAGGTGAAAGATAGAAATATGAAGCTTGGATATATTTATTTGTCTACAATGGAAAAAGATTTATTTACTATTGAAGCAAAGGAGAAAAAAAAATTGACAAGTTGGAGTAGAAAAACAAGGAAAGTTTTTAAAGTTTTAATGGCTATTACTGGATTTTCTTCTGATGG
>JAPDSC010161161.1:0-31149 GCA_026290005.1 Latrodectus geometricus
GATTTCGCCATGGTCAGAAAATACTAAAAGTGCGGATGACCCTTCCTCGTTTTAATAGAGACGATACGTGAGACAAGAATAATCACACGATTATGATTCTTTAACAATTTGCTATAAGTGGATAACTAATCAATCTATATTGAAATTAAAGGCTGCATTTAACTTAAAATGAACGAAAATTTCAAATTCTGTTATTATTTTCATTATAAAAAGTGGAAATTTTAAAAAATTAGTCGAATTATTTTCGCCATATTCACATTGTGCATGGAATTTTTCAATTTTTTCTTGTATAAAAGTTGTTATAAATTTAACAAATAGCCAATATATAAATATTTTGATGGGTAAATTTACACTGTGAAATACACCTTTAACTAATCAAGGTATTCAATTTATTAAAAAACAATTTTTAAGAAAAATATTTTTATAAATTTGTTGTCTTATACTCCGAAACAATAAAAGGTTATTGTTTTATACTATTCTAAATTTCAAATAAAATTTTTGAAATCTCATTTCTATGCATAGTGTGTTATTGAAACGTATATAAGCAATAAAATTTAGCCAAAAATGTGATTTTGCCATGGTCAGAAAATACTAAAAGTCCGGATGACCCTTCCTGGTTTTAATATAGACAACACGTGAGACATGAATAATCTCACGATTATGATTTTCTAACAATTTGCTGTAAGTGGATAACTAATCAATCTATATTGAAATTAAAGGCTGCATTTAACTTAAAATGGAAGAATATTTCAAATTCTGTTATTACTTTCATTATAAAAAGTTGAAATTTTGATAAATTAGTCGAATTAATTTGGCCATATCCACATTGTATATTGAATTTTGCAATACCTTAATGTACAAAATATGCTATTTATTTAACAAGAATCAATATATATATACTTTGATGGATCAATTTACACTATGAAATACACCTTTAACTGATCAAGGTATTTAATTTATTATAAAAGCATTTTTGAGACACACATTTTTATAAATTTGTTGTCTTATGCTCCGAAACAATTATTAACTGTTACTGTTTTATACTATTCTAAATTTTAAATAAAATTTTTGAAATCTCAATTCTATGCATAGTATGTTATCGTAACTTATATAAGCAATAAATTTTAGCCAAAAATGTGATTTCGCCATGGTCAGAAAATACTAAAATTGCGGATTACCTTTCCTGGTTTTAATATAGACAATACGTGAGACAATATAATCACACGATTATGATTTATTAACAATTTGCTATAAGTGGATAACTATACAATCTATATTGAAATTAAAGGCTGCATTTAACTAAAAATGAACGAGTATTTCAAATTCTGTTATTATTTTCATTATAAAAAGTTGAAATTTTGAAAAATTAGTCGAATTATTTTGGCCATATTCACATTGTGCATTGAATTTTTCAGTATTTTCATGTACAAAAGTTGCTATTAATTTAACAAATATCCAATATATAAATACTTTGATACGTCTACCTATTATATTAAATACACTTTTAACTTATTAAGGTATTTAATTTATTATAAAAGCATTTTTTTGGGAAACAAATTTATATAAATTTGTTGTCTTATGCTCCGAAACAATTAACTGTTACTGTTTTATACTATTCTAAATTTTAAATAAAATTTTTGGAATCTCATTTCTATGCATAGTATGTTATATTAACGTAATTAAGCAATAAAATTTAGACAAAAATATGATTTCCCCATGGTCAGAGTATACTGAAATTACGGATGACCCTTCCTGGTTTTAATAGAGACAATACGTGAGGCATGAAAAATCACACGATTACGATTTGATAACAAATTGCTATAAGGGTATAACTAATCAAATTATATTGAAATTAAAGGCTGCATTTAATTTAAAATGAACGAATAATTCAAATTCTGTTATTATTTTCATTATAAAAAAATAAAATTTTGAAAAATTAGACGAATTATTTTGGCAATATTCACATTGTGCATTGAATTTTGCAATATTTTCATGTACAAAAGTTGCTATTAATTTAACAAAAATCCATTGTATAAATACTTTCATGATTCAATTTACACTATGAAATACACCTTTAACTGATCAAGGTATTCAATTTATTAAAAAACAATTTTTAATAAAAATGCTTTTAGAAATTTGTTGTTTTATGCTCCGAAACAATTAACTGTTACTGTTTTATACGATTCTAAACTTTAAATAAAATATTTGAAATCTCATTTCTATGCCTAGTATGGTGTTGCGATATATTAATGCAATGAAATGTTCCTTAAATTGTACTATCCCCATGGTCAGAAAAAACTAAATGTGCGGATGACCCTTCCTGGTTTTTATAAAGACAATAAGTGAGATATGAATAATCACACGATTATGATTTTATAACAAATTAATATAAGGCGATATTTAATCAAACTATATTGAAATTAAAGGCTGAAATCAACATAAAATGAACGAATAATTCAAATTCTGTTATTATTTTCATTATAAAAAATAAAATTTTGAAAAATTAGTCGAATTAATTTGGCCATATCCACATTGTATATTGAATTTTTCAGTATTTTCATGTACAAAAGTTGCTATTAATTTAACAAATATCCAATATATAAATACTTTGATACGTCTACTTACTATATTAAATACACTTTTAACTTATTAAGGTATTTAATTTATTATAAAAGCATTTTTTTTGAGAAACAAATTTTTATAAATATATTGTCTTATGCTCCGAAACAATTAACTGTTACTGTTTTATACTATTCTAAATTTTAAATAAAATTTTTGAAATCTCAATTCCATGCATAGTATGTTATTGTAACATATAGAAGCAATAAAATTTAGCCAAAAATTTGATTTCCCCATGGTCAGAGAATACTAAAATTGCGGATGACCCTTCCTGGTTTTAATATAGGCAATACGTGAGACATGAATAATCACAAGATTATGATTTTCTAACAATTTGCTGTAAGTGGATAACTAATCAATCTATATTGAAATTAAAGTCTACATTTAACTTAAAATGAACGAATATTTCAAATTCTGTTATTATTTTCATTATAAAAAGTAGAAATTTTGAAAAATTAGTCGAATTATTTTGGCCATATTCACATTGTGCATTGAATTTTTCAATATTTTCATGTACAAAAGTTGCTATTAATTTAACAAGAATCCAATTTATAAATTCTTTGATGATTCAATTTACACTATGAAATACACATTTAACTGATCAAGGTATTTAATTTGTTATAAAAGCATATTTTTGAGACACAGATTTTTATAAATTTGTTGTCTTATGCTCCGAAATAATTATTAACTGTTACTGTTTTATACTATTCTAAATTTTAAATAAAATTTTTGAAATCTCATTTCTATGCATAGTATGTTATATTAACGTATATAAGCAATAAAATTTAGCCAAAAATGTGATTTCCCCAGGGTCAGAGTATACTGAAATTACGGATGACCTTTCCTGGTTTTAATAAAGACAATACGTGAGGCATGAATAATCACACGATTATGATTTTATAACAAATTGCTATAAGGGTATAACTAATCAAACTATATTGAAATTAAAGGCTGAATTTAATTTAAAATGAACGAATAATTCAAATTCTATTAGTATTTTCATTATAAAAAAATAAAATTTTGAAAATTTAGACGAATTATTTTGGCCATATTCACATTGTGCATTGAATTTTTCAATATTTTCATGTACAAAAGTTGCTATTAATTTAACAAATATCCAATATATAAATACTTTGATACGTCTACTTACTATATTAAATACAATTTTAACTTATTAAGGTATTTAATTTATTATGAATGCATTTTTTTGAGAAACAAATTTTTATAAATTTGTTGTCTTATGCTCCGAAACAATTAACTGTTACTGTTTTATACTATTCTAAATTTTAAATAATTTTTGGAATCTCATTTCTATGCATAGTATGTTATATTAACGTATATAAGCAATAAAATTTAGCCAAAAATGTGATTTCCCCATGGTCAGAAAATACTAAAAGTGAGGATGACCCTTCCTGGTTTTAATATGGACAATACGTGAGACATGAATAATCACACGATTATGATTTTCTAACAATTTGCTATAAGTGGATAACTAATCCATCTATATTGTAATTAAAGGCCGCATTTAACTTAAAAGTAACGAATATTTCAAATTCTGTTATTATTTTCATTATAAAAAGTTGAAATTTTGAAAAATTAGTCGAATTATTTTGGCCATATTCACATTGTGCATTGAATTTTTCAATATTTTCATGTAGAAAAGTTGCTATTAATTTAACAAATATCCAATATATAAATACTTTGATACGTCTACTTACTATATTAAATACACTTTTATCTTATAAAGGTATTTTATTTATTATAAAAGCATTTTTTTGAGAAACACATTTTTATAAATTTGTTGTCTTACGCTCCGAAACAATTAACTGTTACTATTTTATACTATTCTAAATTTTAAATAAAATATTTTATATCTCATTTCTATGCCTAGTATGGTGTTGCGACATATTTATGCAATTAAATGTAGCTTAAATTGTACTATCCCCATGGTCAGAAAAAACTAAATGTGCGGATGACACTTCCTGGTTTAAATATAGACAATAAGTGAGACATGAATAATCACAAGATTATGATTTTCAAACAATTTGCTGTAAGTGGATAACTAATCAATCTATATTGAAATTAAAGGCTGAAATCAACATAAAATGAACGAATAATTCAAATTCTGTTATTATTTTCATTATAAAAATTTGAAATTTTGAAAAATTAGTCGAATTATTTTGGCCATATCCACATTGTGCATTGAATTTTGCAATACCTTAATGTACAAAATATGCTATTTATTTAACAAGAATCAATATATATATACTTTGATGGGTCAATTTACACTATTAAATACACCTTTAACTGATCAAGGTATTTAATTTATTATAAAAACATTTTTTTGAGAAACACATTTTTATAAATTTGTTGTCTTATGCTCCGAATTAATTAACTGTTACTGTTTTATACTATTCTAAATTTTAAATAAAATTTTTGGAATCTCATTTCTATGCAAAGTATGTTATTGTACATATATAAGCAATAAAATGTAGACAAAAATGTGATTTTCCCATGGTCAGAAAATACTAAAAGTGCGGATAACCCTTCCTGGTTTTAATATAGACAATACGTGAGACATGAATAATCACACGATTATGATTTTCTTACAATTTGCTATAAGTGGATAACTAATCAATCTATATTGAAATTAAAGGCTGCATTTAACTTAAAATGAACGAATATTTCAAATTCTCTTATTATTTTCATTATAAAAAGTTGAAATTTTGAAAAATTTGTCGAATTATTTTGGCCATATTCACATTGTGCATTGAATTTTGCAATATTTTCATGTATAAAAGTTGTTATTAATTTAACAAATATCTAATATATAAATACTTTGGTGGGTATATTTACACTATGAAATACACCTTTAACTAATCAAGGTATTCAATTTATTAAAAAATAATTTTTAAGAAAAATATTTTTATAAAATTTTTGTCTTATGCTCCGAAACAATTACCGTGCTATTGTTTTATACTATTCTAAACTATAAATAAAATCGTTTAAATCTCATTTCTATGCCTAGCATGGTGTTGCGACATATTTAAGCAATGAAATGTAGCTTAAAATGTAGTATCCCCATGGTCAGTAAATACTAAAATTGCGGATGACATTTCCTGGTTTTAATATAGGCAATAAGTGAGATATGAATAATCACACGATTATGATTTTCTAACAATTTCCTTTAAGTGCATAACTAATCAATCTATATTAAAATTAAAGGCTGCATTTAATATAAAATGAATGAATAATTGAAATTCTGTTAATATTTTCATTATAAAAAGTTGAAATCTTGAAAATTTAGTCGAATTATTTTGGCCAAATTCACATTTTGCATTGAGTTTTGCAATACTTTAATGTACAAAACTTGCTATTAATTTAACAAAAATCCAATATATAAATACTTTGATGGGTCTATTTACACTATGAAATACACCTTTAACTTATTAAGGTATTTAATTTATTATAAAAGCATTTTTTTGAGAAACACATTTTTATAAATTTGTTGTCTTATGCTCCGAAATAATTAACGTTTTACTGTTTTATACTATTCTAAATTTTAAATAAAATATTTGAAATCTCATTTCTATGCAAATAATGTTATTGTAACATATATCAGCAATAAAAATTAGCAAAAAATGTGATTTCTCCATGGTCAGAGAATACTAAAATTGCGGATGACTCTTCCTGGTTTTAATATAGGCAATACGTGAGACATGAATAATCACAAGATTATGATTTTCTAACAATTTGCTGTAAGTGGATAACTAATCAATCTATATTGAAATTAAATTCTGCATTTAACTTAAAATGAACGAATATTTCACATTCTGTTATTATTTTCATTATAAAAACTTGAAATTTTGAAAAATTAGTTGAAAAATTTTGGCTATATGCATTTTGCAATATTTTCATGTGCAAAAATTGTTATTTATTTATTAAAAATCCAATATATAAATACTTTGATGGGTCTATTTACACTATGAAATACACCTTTAACTGCTTAGGTATTTAATTTATTATTAAAACAGTTTTTTGTGAAAACTATTATTTATAAATTGTTGTCTTATGCTCTGAAACTATTAACGTGTTATTGTTTTATATTATTCTATATTTTAAATAAAATATTTCAAATCTCATTTCTATGCATAGTATGTTATTGTGACATATATAAGCAATAAAATTTAGCCGAAAATGTGAATGTAGCTAAAATGTATTGTTTGATTAAACTTTATATACCTGATTGATTTGATTAAACTTTACTTAATATTTTTATGAAACTTTAGTGTAACAGTATTACACTTTTTGTTTATCTTTTTTAAATTTTGCGTACATATTGAAATATTCAGCGAATATTGTTTAATGCTTATTGGATGAAATGCATTTTATAAATATATGCATATATATAGTTTTACATTGTTTTTAAAGACGTCCTCTTTTATTCTAGTAAATAGCATGTGATATTTATAGATATAAAGTACATATTAACATAGAAGCTCGTACTATTAAATTGACTACTTGGAGCGTTTTAATGATAGATCTTCCTTTTACTTAAAAGTCATTTTTTAAATTTTGCAATACTTTTATTTCATTGGATATCTTAAACTTGATCGGATTTTTATTTTTATAGTAAAAAAAAAATCTAGGCTTGTTTTATTTCATAATGGAAAATTTGCTATTCTTTAAATTTATTTTCATTTCCCTCTTTGAATAAATAAATGTTTAAAAATTTCAATATTATAAACTTTCAATTTTTTAAATTTTTCTGCAATATAGCCAAAATTTGATGCCAGAAGAAGGTAAATATTTTATATAATTCTTTATAAAAAGTTAGCAAAAATGATGGCATTTTTGTGGGAATTTGATTGTTGTAATATTTTTTGAGGACTTTTAAATTGAAGAATATTTTCACAGAAATGTATTTTAAGGATAAAAAAATATAAATAAATTTACAACTGATGTACTTTGTTTCAGTACTGTTTAGTGTATATATGTATATCTTTTTCATTTATTTCAATTATGGCATCTGTTAACAAGTTTAATGTAAATATGAAATTATTTCTTCATTTGAATGTTTGGAAAACTTTTATTTTTGTTGTCACAATTTCAACTTATAGTTTACTATCTATATATGGTTGAAAAATTTAAGTTGATGAAGTTTGTAGATAAAAAATTAAACAATTTTTATTGAATTAAAAGCACATTTTATTAATCTCTTTCTCATACAAAGAATTTGCTATTTATGAAACATATTTTGTCAATCAATACATTTTAATTGACTTAAATTTTACCTGAATCTTATAGGACATTCATAAATTGCATATGAATCCTTAATGAGCATAAATCATTCTGTAACAAATGATGTTGTTAAATGTTTTTACCTTATTCCATTTTTTTTTTTTTTTTTTTAATTTATTTTTTTTACATTTTTTTTTTTTTCTTTTTTAAGCTGAAAGCAGGTAAATGCCTAATTTTGAAATTTGTTAACTACTGTAAAGTAAAATATTCACTGAATAACTTATCCATATTTCAATATACAAAAATTATATCTACCAAAACTAGCTATACTTCTAGGCATTCATTTGTCAGGAAGCTTATAGTATTCATTTTAATGGATCAAGAAATAAGGTATTGCTTTAAAACATAACACTTTCATAAAATTTCCCCCTTTTTTCTGTTATGTCAAGAGATAAAACATTTTTTATAGGGATGCTTTTTTAGAGTATTTATTGCTAAGATCTGATAAATTTTTGCTGGCTGGATCCTTTAGAAAAATAATTTATTTTTATTAATTATTGAAAAAATTTTAGTTTTATGCATTGAATTTGACTGATTATAATTTAAGAAAACTTAATCTCTGCAGCAAATATTTATATGACTAGTAGTTTTTAAATAGCAAATTTAGATATGCAGTGATTTTTTATTCAGTAATATCTCTTTTTAATTTATGATGAAAAATCTGCAATTAATTTCTTTAGTCATAAAATGAAGTGCTGTGCAAAATTGCAACATGAAATTCTTATCATATATTATTGAACAAAACTTTCTTCATGAAAAATTAGCTATAGCAAATTGTTCTGTACATTTTAATCTTACAATTGGAGTAATATAAGCAAAAAATAACCGTAACCTCATTTAAAATAAAGCATAAAATACTAAAAGCTTTTTCAATTAGGGTAGACATATTTATTTCTAGAAATAACATTTTCTTCTACAAATATACCATGAGCTTCATGAAATGTCACTTGTGGAGTTCATTTTCATCTACTTGATACCTTGAAATATCTCTTTTACTGTAAAATTTTATCTTTATTTATATTTTGTAACAATAAATTTTTCTTTATTTTTTGATAAAAATAATAAAATATCTTTTCATTTTGTTTTGTAAACAATTTCGGTACAGATATTTTGGTTTTTAATGTGCTCCATTATATAATTTCTTTGCTTGTATTATTTTTTATTGGAAAATTTTATTGCCTCTTTGAATATATAAATATTTAAAAAATTCACTAATTATATATACTTTCTATTTTTTTCCATTTTACTGCAATGTAGCAAGATTTTGAAGTCCAAATAAGACAAAAAGATTTAGTTAACTCTAACACAGTAAAATTGATGAAAACTTTGTGGCAATTTGACTATTGTATTATTTTATAAGGATTTTTAAATTGAAGAACTTTTTCACAGAAATATGTTTTAGCATTATGCAAATAGAAGTAAACTTAAAATTGATGTATTTAAATCCAGTTGTGCTTAATGTATCTGGGTAAATCTCTTTTATTTATGTCAATTACGGTATATTTTAACAGGTTTAATTTTCGCATTAAATTACTTCTTCTTTGCAAACATTTTGAATTTCATTCAAACTCTAAATGTTATTTTTGATGGCACACTTTAAACTAATAGTTAGGCATCTATCGTTGATGAAGTTAATAGATAAAAATAAAAACATTTTTTACTGAATTAGATGCATATTTTATTAATGTCTTATGCCTACAAAGAAAGTGTTATTTATGAAGCATATTTTTTAATCAATACATTTTGATTGACTTAAATGTTACTTTAATCTTATAGGACATCA
The DNA here is from genome assembly GCA_026290005.1 of Latrodectus geometricus. Classification (NCBI taxonomy): domain Eukaryota; kingdom Metazoa; phylum Arthropoda; class Arachnida; order Araneae; family Theridiidae; genus Latrodectus; species Latrodectus geometricus. Next base: position 9,704 of record JAPDSC010161161.1, read on the forward strand.
ATAAATTGCATAAGAATCCTTAATGAGCATAAATAATTCTGTAAAAAGTGATGATGTATGATATTTGTATCATTTTAGAACATGTTAATTGTTTATGCACACTGAAAGAAGTTTTCTTATATTGATAAAATATTCTGTTGCTACCAGATTCAATTATCATTTCTAATGCATGTGTCCCCACTGCTTGATACTTTTAAATTGCTTAGTTCATATAAGTATTTTTTTTATTCAAAACATCTTTAAATATGTTTTGGAGTGAAACAATTTTCTTTATTTTTCGACCGATATGATAAAATTGGTGTTCATTTTGGGGTTTTTTTTTTTTTTTTTTTTTTTTTTTTTTTTTTTTTTTTTTCCCCTACCGCTTTAGGTACAATTATTTTGGTTTTTAATGTGCTCTGTTATTCATTTGAATAAACTATCAATTATACTTATTCCTTCTTATTTTAATAATTTGAATTTATTGCACAAATTTTATCATTGGTTGGATAATAATAAATAATAGAAGACTTTATTATATTATGTAAAATTTTTGTTTTTAGAAAATAATTCTCTTTCTAAGGCAAAATGTGTTTCCTGTGACCGAAAGAACCATAAAGCAATACTTGATTGTCATTTTGCACAAAATATGGATTTTAATGAAAAAACGGCAAGACTTAAGAAACTCGGTTCTTGTTTTAAATGCTTAAGTGTTGGCCATTTATCTAAGTTCTGCAGAGTCATGATACACTCTAAGAAACGACAACATGTTGTTTTGTGCCCTAATGAAAAGAGAAACGAGTCTCTCAATTCTAAAGAATCAACTGATGTTAAGATGGTCGAATATTTTAACACATTGCCCAATTCTACAGTTACCTCAAGTGTTTTTCTTCAAATTTTAATTGTACTACTTCGAGGTGAAACTGAAAATTTTACTGTGAGGTCTCTTATAGACATTGGAAGCCATAAATCATACATTACGAAGGAGGCTGCTGAAAAAATGAAATTTCCTGTTTTGAAAGAAACAACCCTTATACATACTTTATTTGGTGGAATTGAAAACAAGCAGAAACATTTAGAATATAAGATTTATGTGAGTGTTATAACAAAAAGTTTCCAAAGCACTTTCAACGTTCTCGACCAAGAAAATATTTGCTCAGAAATTCATCAAAGGAAGACGTGTTTTGAGACAAGAATTGGAGGATAATGAAATTCAATCATCAGATCAAAAATATTCCTTCTTTTGTTCATCTTCAATCCATTTGCTTATTGCTGCTGACGTAGCAAGAAAGCTCATGACTGGGAAAATCCTTAACTTCACTTCTGAAATAGCTCTGTCTAGTGGTCAGCGTACCTGACTCCGGATGGGGAGGACTTGGGTTCGAATTCCGGCTCGGGCATGGATGTACTTTCTCTCTCTGTGTTTTTTGTCCTTTCCTCAGATGATGGAGGAATGTGACCCGCCCTATGAACGGGTTTGTTGTGGTGTGACGTGGGTAATGGTACTCCCCTCCGTACTTGGTTCACAGGTGCCTACCGGGTAATGCTAAATGAGTAGCAATTTCTGGCCTTATTGTGGCGAAGAGGTTAATCACCCAGTACTCACCATTATTAAAAAAAAACTTCTGGAATAACAGCCATAGAAACGTTGTTATGTTGTACACTTTTGGGAAAATTACGTGGCAGTACAGAATGTGGTAGCAATGCCTTGATGGTGACAAGTTTATCTATGAATGAATGCCCCATTAGAGATCTGTGGAATTTAAAAACCATAGAAATTTGTGATCCGGCTGAATCAAAAAGGAAAACTGAAACACATCAAGATGTCATTGAATACTTTAAAAAACTAACGATCAACGAAGAAGGCCGATATGAAGTTGCCTTGCCCTGGGTTTTGGAGCAATATAGACTACCTGATTACAGACAGATTGCAGAAAAGTGTTTAAATGCTGTTTATAAGAAGCTCAAAGAAACAGGGGAAATTGTAGAATATACAGATGTCTTCAATTAATGGATTCATAAAGGTATCACTGAGGAAGTTGAAGATGAGAAGGATTTAAACGTGCATTATATCTTTCTCATCGACCAGTATTCAAGGAAAATAGCACAATTACTAAAGTTAGACCTGTGTTTGATGCTTCAGTATATTTAAAGGGCTCATCATCATTGAATACATGTTTGGAAAAAGGTCTTAATTTTATTGAACTTGCTCCTTCTTTACTGAACCGGTTTCGAAAATATGCAGTTGGAGTAGCATATTTTCGAAACATTGAGGAAGCATTTCTCTAGATTGAAATGAGAGAAAAGGATAGGAATTATCTGAGATTTCTATGGAAAACTAGTGAAAATGATATGACGATATATAGAGATAGTAGAATGGCATTTGGACTAAGTTGCAGTCCATTCCTTTTGGCAGCTACTATCAACCACCACATTGAAAAATCTCCTGAAATTCTCTGAGGCTGCAGAAATTCTGAAAAATTCGTTCTATGTAGACAATTGTGTCTGCAGTTTGAAGAACATTGATGAAGCTACTAAGTTTATTTTTGAATAAAAAATATTGATGCCTTTAGGGAAATTAAATCTACGAGGTTGGCAATCAAATGCAAATCTAAATTTCTTGGATATACTTGAGAATAGAATAGTGCCGCTATTAGGTTTGAATTGCAACATTAACTGCCTATAAAAAGAAAATCTAATTATAAAAAGTCTCTCTTTTGCACAAAGTATATTGGATTTACTTAGCATCTCATCTCCAGTGTCTATCATTCCAAAGTTTATACTTTAAGAGTCTGGGAGCCTAGGTCCAAAATAGGATGATATTTTATGCAAGGATCTATCTTGAAAGTTTTTATACTGGCTTCAAAAACTAAAATTTCTGTCAGAAGTCAAAGTACCCCAATGGATAAAAATTCATCAAAGTAAGAAAGAAACAGCCAGTCTTTATGTGTTCTGCGATGCAAGTACAAAGGCATGTCCTACATGTATTTTCCTGGGAGTTGTATTACCACAATTGAATTTGTGCAGCCTGGTGCCAAAGTCTCGTCATTGAAAAAAATAACGATTCCTCATCTTGAACAATTAGCATGTTGAATTGGCTCCAGACTGGGTGCAATAGTTGAAGATTTAAAACTAGAATATTTTAAAGTCTTCTATTGGACTGATTCATCGACCGCACTCAGCTGGATAAAAAGAGATTCTCTATGGAGAACTTTGGTGTGGATTAGAGTCAAAGAGATACACAACCTTACAGATGTCAGTCAGTGGAGACATGTTCCTAGTTAACTAAATCCAGCAGATCTTCCTTCCAGAAAATGTACAGCCGAACAATTTATACACCTTAAATGGTGGGAGGGACCTTCATGACTGTATGGTGTAGAACAGAATTGGCAATAGAACACAGAGTTAGTAGATGAAGATCTAATAAATGCTGAAAAGAGAAAAACTGTGCTATCCACTTACAATGACACTGAAAAAATTTATGATTGGTATTTTGAATTCTCCCATCTAAAGACAGTGTGAAAACTTGCTTGGATTCGTCGATTCTGTAACAGTTGTCGAAAGAAGAATGTTTGTTTATTCCCAATTCTTTCGTGTACTGAAATAAAAAATGCGGAAAAACTATTAATATTATTGATACAGGAAGAATATTTCAATGGTTATTCAGATCCAAGATTGCATTATTTGAACGTTGTGACTGGTGAAAATGGCTTACTCCGAGTGAGGACTCAAATCATTTATCGTCAAGATACCAAAGACTTTATGTACCCAATAATATTGCCGGGGAACCATCCAGCAGTTTTCAAAGTGATCCTTCATAACCATGGAAAGTTTATGCACTGTGGAAATCAGATTTTGTTGGTCCGTTTACGAGATAGATATTGGATACTAAAGGGTAGAAAATCCATTCGGAAAATTTTAAATGGCTGTGTACGCTACAGACGTTTCACTACTAAATCCAAAGAAATTAATTTACTCCTATTGCCAGAAGATAGAGTGAAAGATGCTAGAGCATTTGAGGTGGTTGATGTAGACCTAACTGATCCATTGGCAAGATAAGAGATAGCTCGAAAACATGGATTTCACTCTTTACTCGTGCTGTATATCGAAGTATACACTTGAATTCTTGTCCTCGATGTCAACCGAAAGTTTTTTATTAGCACTATGGCGTTTCATCGCACGTCGTTGGTCTCCATCTGTAATATATTCAGACAATAGGACAAATTTTGTCGGAGTCAGTCGAATACTTTAATCGATTGACTGGAATCATGTAGAAGAAAAAGGGAAGAAAAGAAATATCATTTGGAAATTTATACCACCCTCAGCCCCATGGTGGGGTAGCTGGTGAGAACGTCTCATTGTCAAAGTGAAAGATTTACTAAAATCTTTCCTTTGACACAAATTAAAGAACTTGAAAAGATCCTAATCTTTTCAAGTTCTTTAAGTTGCAAATCCGCACAGGACGTGTATCCAGTTTTCATTATGTCCACCAGTTTTGCTGGCTTGAAAATATTTTCTCGTTGTCCGTTTCCATGTTGTAATCCATAAGAACAATTAAGCCCAAGGGCAATCAATTGCTAGCAGTGAGAACTGCTTCTTTTTTTCCCAATGGGAATACCGTGGCTTGGTTGAGAGATTCCGAAGAACCATAGTGCTGGAGAAGTGAAGACAAGAGCATAAGAACGTCCTTCTTTAACGAAGGAAATCCCCAGAATAATGTGTGTTGTAAAGGAAGTGGATGCCTCAGGCATTAAGTTTTGAGGTACCTGAATCAAAGATCCTCAACCCTCGTCTAGAATAAGATGATGCTAAGACTATAACTGTTTCTGATTGACCTAAAGTTAAAAAGTGCTCTAAAGGAGCGGGGTTAACGATTTTTTTTGAAAAATCGCCAGAAAATATTTAAATCTTGAGATTTAATATGAAAAAATAATTCAATTATTACAAAAAAAAGAAAACAAAAAGAAGAGTACAGGAGATAAAAATTAAATAAGGTGTTTGGAATATTTAATTAATGAATTTCATTAGTACGAAGAGCTTATCAATGGGGGAACTTGTGTTCTTAATTTCTTTAAGTAATTCTGTGGGTGAAATACCATTAAAAATTGTTTTAATTTCCTGTACAATTTGTAAGATAGTTTATATTTCATTTTTAGTGTTATCATTTTGAAATATGTCTAAGTTCTCTAGATTGGGTAAGGGGGTGGTGTTGCTTTACTGAGGAAGGGCTTGGAACCTGGGGATGATTAAGACAATATCTTAGCAATGAACGGGGGCGAAATCTATTAGCTGGGTCATGTGCGTCGTAAGACGGAAGTTGAGTAATGGTGGGATACTATGGAGCCGAGTTTCGGGGCTGTATCAGAGAAATGAATTTCGCTGCCCACTGAGACATATCTTTCCTGTTACTTTTTTTTTAAAAAAAAAGAATGATTGCAACTATTATATTTCCTTCTTATTTCTACATTTTAATAAAGATATTATAAACTTTGTGTCATGTATTTTTTCCAATATTTTTTACGTGCTAGCAACAAAAAAGAAGGATCACATTTCCTTCTGATTTCTGTATTTAAATAGATTATAAGCAAAAATGAGAATAAAATATCCTGTGTAAAAAAGTCAAGGTAAAATTACATCAATTTTTTTTCAATATATATATGAAACAAAACATTTATAAATTTTATCACTTCTTTATGCTTTTATGATCAAGCTATATTTTATGACTGGTTAATAAATTCATTATTTCGAATTTTTCATTATTTTAGATTTTTTTTTTTTTTTACTTTATCATGTTTATACACCAAAACAATATTTTATGTGTGTCTGGTTTATAATTATTTATCACAAGTAATTTCTTTAAAATTTTTTTTTTTAGCATGTATGAATTGTTTAACAAGCTTTGGATGCATTATAAATTTCAATTAAAAAAAACTTCAAAATTATAACACTATGTTATTAATTGTGTTCATTGTCTATTTTTTAATTTAAAAATTGTACTAAGATAAATCATAAGCTTCCAATAAATTAAACTTCTGTAGTTGGAGAGTAGAACTTTATTTGAAAAAATAAGATTTTAGTTTTTATAAATAAGGAATACAGCGATCTAAATAATAAGCTTCTTACTATGAATTTTGCCGAACAATCAATTTATTACAATTAAATAAAAAGGAATAATTTAATATTGTTATTAATCTGAGCTTCATAATTGTTTGAAATTTTTTTTTTTAATTTATGTATTTCAAATGTTAATTTATGTATTCAAATGTTATGTATTTTAATAATATATTTCAAAACATAAAATTCTTTCCTTAGCAGCTACTTTGAATATAGCTGTCAAAAAAGGTATTAAGATTATACATAAAGTTTGTTTAATAAACATAGCAGCTACGGTATTTATAAACATTAGTAAATTACGAATTTATCCACTTATCAGTAATTAAAAATTCATGAATTTTTATACATTTTGTTGGTACATCTAAGAATAAAAAATAATCCACTGTTCTAACAATACATAGAATTTATATTCACAATCACGATGAATCAATCAACGAATACTTAGTGAATGCTTTTTAAAAATATAACAATACTAAATCGTTACACTTTTTGAAAGGATAACGGATATGTAAACAAAATACACTTTCTAGCCATATAAATTTATCGCATTATTTACATCGCCAACCCGCTGAATCTCAGCTAAAATCTGTTACTCAACGCGCATGCTTTAGAATTCCCATCTGGAGCACAAGCAAAAGTCAAGTGGCGCTCTCTAGTAGGAAGAAAAACGTTTAAAATGCCTAATCTGAGGAAAAAGAAGTGCTTTACTGCTCTGTACAATAAGCAATTATTATTTTTACATATATGTTATTATTGTTATTTAATATTATATAAGATAATCTGATTTAAAATTATAATTCGGAATATTAAACAGTATTTTTTTACATGAACTAGTAGACAACTCGAGAGTTGACATGACTCCTTCAGATTCTCAGTTTCTAGACGCTTGTCTCCATTTCATGTAGAGATGGTCGTTATTTGGTGGAACTGTTATTTAGAAACAGTTATTGCTTAATAACCGTTTAACGAAAAACGCGTTCTTGAGAAATTCTGTTATTAAGATAACGGTTTTCTTTCCTGCTGAACAGCTCAAATCGTTCCGTTGCTGGTAACTTCTTTTACGTTATTGTAGAACGTTTCTACATTTCGTTATTTTGGAACTTCCGGAACGTTAAAGCAGCTATCGTTATTTTGGAACATCCGGAAATTTAAAGCTGTTATCGTTATTTTGGAACTTAAAAGAAGTTATCGTTGATTTAGTTTCTTATACCGTCCAGTTTTCGAGATTCTCGGAAACGCATTTTCCATACTCTCCTTTGGTGGACCATCAATCAATGACACCTTCGACTCTCTACTGCAGAGGAGGGGGGGAGTTAATTGTTGAAAAGCGGATGTTTGAATATGTAGATTTCACTGTAAAAACAATGAAAGCATTAGTAAGAATAGGGATTCTTAAGGATCCCTTTTATGACAATATTGCGGGGACATTTTATTCATCTTCCGTCTTTCATTGAAATTTAGTTTTATTTGTGTGAATCTTATGAATTTTAGCAAAATTTTTATTAAGCTGAAAAATAGTTTACAAACTCGAAATTATACTCAAAATTAAGATAAGTGTGAAATATTTTAAATTTTATGTCAAATTTCGAGAGGAAAATTATTAATTTTTATAAATTAAAATAGATTAAAAAATTAAGCTTATTCAATTAAATTTTAAAAGTTTGTAGAATCTAACAGAATTTTTTGATATTATAATGTATTATTATTTGTTTAAAAAGAATTATCATAATTATATTAAAATAACAATTAAAATAAATAAGATTTTAATTACTTACAATAAATACTCAAATTATAATCCAAAGTTAAGATAAGTGTGAAATATTTGAAATTTTATGTCAAATTTCGAGAGGAAAATTATTAATTTTTATAAGTAAAAATAGATTAAAAAATTAAGCTTATTCAATTAAATTTTAAATAAATTTTAAAAGTGTGTAGAATCTAACAGTATTTTTTGATAATGTTTTATTATTTGTTTAAAAAGAATTATCATAATTAAATTAAAATAACAATTAATATAATTGTTATCTGATACATGTCATGTAATTATATTAATTGTTACTAGTATATATATATATGTGTGTTTGTGTGTAAGAAAAAACTTTTTAAAATTAATAGATTATCTGAATTCAGAAATGCTATAATGCTTTTTTAATCGCTCAAATCTTAGTTTAAAGAATGAATTAATTATCCCTTTGTGATAAAATTTATCATTTTTGTAGATTTGTAAAATTAATTTCTCACTATTAAAATCTGGTTTAAGCAAAAAAAAATTGAAAGTTAACTTTATTTTATACTTTATGCTAATGGAAACCTTTTTACATTCAAAATCTAAAAACTCTTGTTAATTGTATTTTTCGTTTGTAGAGCTATTTATAACTAACTACGTTTACATAGAATTGTTTAATTCAAAATTCTACCAGATTCAAATTTCTGAATTACCTAGAAATTTAACTTTAAAATTGATCATTGACAAGCAACATCAGAAATTATTAATTATTATAAATTCTTATAAATTAGAGTAAATTATAAATTAGAGTAAATTATAAATTAGATAACTATTAATTTGGCTAAATGTGAGGGTTGTAATCCTTTTTGTGTGAGAATTCTGATTCTGATACATGTCAGAATTCTGATTCTGTTGTTTCTATATAGTTTGTTTTATTTCTTGTATTATTTTTACTATTTAATTCTTTGTTTTAAATATTTTAAAATGAGTAGAGTTAATAAGAGTCCTATTTGGAATATAGCTTAACTAATTGAATTTCTGCCAAATATTTTACTTGCAAAATATATTTCTTTAAAATAGACAGCATGTAAGCAATTGTTATGCAATTCTATAGAAAATATTCATTAATAAATTATAAAATGATTGTTGTTTCCATATGCTTGATATGCAGAAAGTAATGATGTTAAACTTGTTTATTCTTTTAATTTATTTAAAGATTTATAATTTCAAAAGTTACTTAATCTTGAATAATTTCAAAAGTTACTTAATCTTGAATTCTTCTATGAAGACGGATTGATATTTGATGTAAAATTATATAACAAATACTAAACAATGTAAATCAAGAAATCCGCCAGAATAGTAATCTCTATAGAGATAAATAATAATAAAATCTGTTGCTTATGGTAAAAAATATATTTGTGTGAAAATAATTTTAAAATATATAAACTAATATAATGTGACAGTAATTCTATTCATTATAGCTAATGTCTTATTTATTGCCATAGTATTTTCATCATTGTTCTGCAAATGTTGTTTATACGCAATATACATTTTTATTTAAAAATGTCATTCCATAACGAGTATTTTAAAAAAAATTTATTCTTCTCATATAGCATTTATATTTTTACTCCCTCATGATGCAAAGTTTTGTTTATTAATATATTTAAAGTAGATTTCACACGAAATTAGATTATACAAGAGCATTAAATCAAGAATATATAGTGAAATATTATAATTTGATAGAAAGGTAAGCTTTTTGTAAGCATTGAAAGTTAATGTTTATTATTGGAAATTTTTAATAACGTTCGATCGAGTTATTTATAATTTTTAATAACGAACGTTTAAATATTTAAAACATGTGTTCACGTAGATATGTCATTTTATAATATATTATTATTATAAAATAAGTTATTTCATATCTGGACTCAACTTATTTTTATTGAAAAAATTGGAATGAAACATAGTGTAAATTCAAATTATAATTTAAAAAATTGCAATAAAAATAAATGAAAAAATTAATATTATCAATTTTTATTAAAATAACCGGTTAATTAAAAAATATAATATTTGAAATAGGCAAAATTTATTTATTCTGCAATCGAGTTTCTAATCTTAACAATCTGTATTGCAAGATTATAAAATGTTTTGTCAAATAAAGAAAAGTCTTTAAATTGTTAACGTAATGTCATAATTTTTTTTAAATGTAAGATTAAATAATTTCTTGAATAATTTCTTTTAATAAAAAATATCAATGTGGAAAAAAATTTCCGCCTAACTACTTCGTTTCAATTTTAGATAATCATGGCTCACCAAAAGTCTCATTTAACTGCATTTCCTCAAAAACCAGTTTTGTTGCCCTTCGGAATTTCCAAGAAACCCAAACAGATGTGTTTTCTTGGAATAACTTCTCGCTCCAGAGCTGTTTAACGGTATCAGAGAACCAATGAAATATGGTAAAACTAAACACGTGACCCTTCAAATAACAGAATCTACGTCATACTGTTATAAGTTACAAGAAAACCAATGAAAGGCTCCTAAATGAGTCATGTGATTAACTGCATAACAGAATTCTGCAAAAACTGTTATCAGTTGCCAGTGAACCAATAAGAGCTCTCATATTGATCACGTGACAAAAACTGTTATTTTATAACGGTTTTTATAACATGTTATTTTTATGGAACATAACGGTAATAACTAGTTATTAGAAAATAACTGGTTTAGCCATCCCTAATTTCATGGGAATGCTTCCGTATCTTGTTCTGCTCCGATCCTACGCCAAATTCGCTGCCAAATATAATGCCAACAGGGCGATAATAATCTTGTTATGGTAGCAATCTTGTACATGTAGTTATAAACTTTCAATATTTATAAGTAATTAAGAATTCAATGTTATTGTTAAAAATGTTGGTATTAATAAAGGAAAGTTCGTTTGGATAAATTGATTTTAAAATATCACTGAAATTTAAATTTTTGAAAAAAATAAAATCGCCAAAATATATCTAAAAGCAAAAGGATATTGAATAATAAAACTTTTCGAAATAATGTGAAAATTAATTAGCAAGTGTGCTAGAAATATTTTAACCTTGTGGATTACCACAGGTTTGAATAAAAATATTTTCACCGTTATAAATATAATTATAATATTGACCAAATTATTCCAGTAATCAAAACTAATATCCAATAAATCCCTGTAAACTTGATAATAAAAATACAGAAACATCATTCATTTGTTGTTGTTGTCTTGTGCCAGCCAGGCTGGCAATATGGGGTGCGCTGCTCCACTTTTCCAACTGAACCATATTTGGTGTGGAGTCCGACTTCCTCAGTACACACATGCCATAGGTACCCGTTTATAGGGTAGACAACTATTCACACACAAAGAAAGGACAAAGACAAGAAAGAGAGAGAGTACATCCATGCCCGAGCCAGGAATCGAACCCAGGTCCCACCCATCTGTAGTCAAGTACGCTAACCATTAGACAGGTTGGGCGGCATTCAATTTGTTAATAGGATTATTTGTAAAAAGATCTTTGAAATCAAAAAAATTAATATTATAAATAAAATTATTTGACAGAAAGTCCAAAACTCGTCTATTATTATCAATTATCCAACTAGCTTTAGATTTAACGATGTGTTCCAGAATTATTTTAAAAAATTTGGCAAAAATTAAACCTGGTTTATTCATACAGGAATTAGTGCCGCAAGTAATAAATCTAAATTTAATATGGAAACTTATGAAATTTATGTATAACTGTTAAATAAAAAAATTGTAATTTATAATTATTTATATTTGAAGTTTATAAAAAGTCAAAATTTTATTATTTATGATGTTGGCTGTAGAATTCAAAAGTTTGTAAGTGTTAGAGTTTAAAGTTTCTTTATCAATTAAATCTAAATAAATTTTTTTACAAAAAAATGCATAGTTATTAGAAGCTTGTTCAACAGGCGTAATAATAAAGTTGTCTTTAAGAATTTTAATAGCAGATTTCAATGGGCTAAATTTAATACCAGGAAATGTTAAATTATTATCAAAAATATTATTTTTAATTTTATAATACAGTTTAGTCTTCCAAATTGTAAAAAATTCAACTGATGTTTCATAATTTAAAATTTTAAAGGTAAAGGATTCAATATTTTGCAGAATATCTTAAAAAATTTTAGACCTATTTATTTGAAAAACTGGTCTCTATTTAGTACCTTTATTTAAAATTTCTTTAAGATTATGGTCGTTGATGATATAAAAGCATTGAAGTTCTTACAATAATCCCGAAAACACCTATTTTCACTTTAATTATACTTTAATTTTTATTCTACATTAAAAATTATGAACTACTTTAACTTCTTAATTTAACTATTTGAAACTGTATTAATCTTATATATATTCAGGCTTGCATCGAATTTATATAAATTATAAATGAAAGTGTGTTCAAATCCCACCTCCAGTTTGGCTGTGAAGTGGCCGTTGAGAGACAAATATCTGTGCAAGGGTATGTTTTTTCAGTCAATAAATGTATAACTTTCAAAGATATTTTTAGTTTTTTCAACGCAGAAAAATAATTATGTCCGATTTCATTACATTAATTTGGAATGATTTCTTTCGAGTTAAAATATCTGTTTATTACATAATGTGAAATAACTAGTTAAAATTAATTATCAAGAAATTTTTATGGGTACTTAAACATAAAAAAAGGGGTTAAAACATTTTATACATTGATCTTTTAACTTTGGAAAAAAGAATTTTTCAACATAAAGTACTAATATGAAGGCAGCAAAATTATTTTCGAAACCGCTTAGATTACTAATTATGAAACCGCTACATAAAAATTATTTCCGAAATTTATTAAAGAATGAGACTTGTGAATTACTTACACACATCCATTTTATTCAAAGCGAAACTTTTTATAAGTTATAGATCAGGGGTGGCCAAGACGTTGACCGCGATCGACTGGCAGACCGCGAAGACGTTTTAGGTAGTCCACGCGACCATCCCGATAATCTCGGATATTAACAATTTAATTTATGACTTATGACATAGAATCAATGAATTATTTAAAATAAAAATTTACTACAGTCTACTCGTTAAAACCCAAAACAAACTGTGCAAAGATTTACGATTTAAAGATTTATGATTAAAGGTTTACGATTTAAAACCTCAAACGGACATGATGAGAGCGATTAAAATATTAAAAAAAAACTATAGAACGGTATGCATCTCAATTAAGAAAACATGAATTGAGAAACTTCGAGAGCACATCCATAATCAAAACCGAGACTTCGAAGATTTCGCTTAATACTTACTTGTCTTGTTTTAAGAATTTGAAGGAAGATTCGCTGACTTAATTAGGTTAAAAGAAACACTTAATTATTTAAATAGTCTAAATAGCAAAATTTTCATTACATCAGAGATTACAAATGAAAATGATTAAAAGTTAAGAGATTGAAATATTTATGAGAAGTAGTTTCTATATTTGGAACAACATAATTGCCTCAAAATAACTATAGAATATATATTCTTCTATATATAGAATCTATAAACTCTATTATTCTTCATTTTTCATGGGGAGGGGAACACCCTCCCCATAAATAATAAAATAATAATAATAATATTCACACAATATTTTTTAATTCTATTATTTAAATTATTTTTAATTCTATTTTATTATAATTTATTTCTTTATTTTCCAATAATGTAGAGAAAAGAATTCATACAAGAAGCCGTTAAAAATAATTAAAGATGATAAATTAAAATTATCATCTTTAATTAATATGTAAATAGTATTGAAATAAAAAAAAAACTTTATTTTATTACTAAAATTGGTTTTAATATATTTTTCAAAAATTAATACAAAGAATTTTATGCCAGAATTAACTGTGAAAATATGTATGGGTTAATTAATTATAATAAAATCTGTATTTTATGATACATAAAAAAAAAAAATCCGTGTACAATGATAGTGTGATTATTCCTTTAATGCTAATATATTTCCTCGTGTTATTTACCCCATTTTAGAAAACATAAAAAAAGCTTGATATATATCATATATTTGTTATCTCGCTGCAGTTTTGGTTTTTTTCTTCTTTACTTACATTATTAATATTTGAAGTAAAAAAAGTTATTACTTTTGGTGATCAGAATATGCTTTAGTATACATTGTATATAATATACACTATACTAAAAATTTTGAAAATTTAGATATCTATAATTTCCGTATAATTTCATGGGATTTCTATTTTTTGTTTTTCACTAATAATTTTATTTAGTATACATACATACATACATATTCTAAGTAATCTGAAAATAAAAACTAAAAATTTCTAATTAATTTATCAAAAATTTCTGAGAAGTTCCATTGTTAAATTTTTTATCACAACTTCTTCCATTATTGTTAAATTTTTTTAACATCTGACAGTTATAAATATTTGATTCTTAATCAATGTAAAATGTTTCTTATAAGATCACTGTTTAGATAATACTTTGAACGCAATTCAAATTTCATCAAAAAAAAAAATAATAATGTGTACCTCAAATAGAGATACAAATTATTATTATTTTTTTTTTAAGGAAATTTTACTTGCATTTAAAGTATTATCTAAGTAGTGATCTAATAATATTAATTTTGCGACGTTCAATAAAGTACAATTCATAATAAATTTGTAAGAAATTTTATTATAATATCTGATTTTACTGAGAAAATATAGTAGGTTTTATCTTAAACATTTAATATTTTTCAATTGTGTACTACGTTAACATTGCGCTAGTTTAGATTAAAGTTACTATCATTCTGCAAAGATATTAAAGTTAAAATTAACTGAATGTCTGAAACTTAAATGATAGTTTTTAATAATAAATCTAGCTTGATTAATTTCAATTATTTAACAGCAGCTATAAAGCTGGAGTTTAATTTAAGATTCAGATATGTTTATTAATGAATCCATAATCTCCAGCAAAGAATTAAATCTTATTTAAACTGATTGGAAAAATGGAAAACTGTTCCACACAATAAAATAATATTCATAAAAGAGTATTAATTGCTGAAATAATTTAAATAATTTCTGATCCTCATATTTTAAAAGTAATTGCAAAAAATTAGTAATGCATAATGGTGGTAAGTTACATCAATCTTAAGCCATAAATATTTATAAAAAAAACTAGAAATGAGAAAATAATTATAAATTTAATTATGCTTAAATTTTTTTCTGTAAAGTAATTCTTCATTTTCTCCCACATTTTTCTTTCCATCCCTATTTTACATTCAAATTAAGATGAAAGACTGCTGTTAAGAGTTTAGTTTGACCGCGCCTTTCATTTCTATTTACATTTAAGTTAAGATGAAACACTGCTTTTAAGATTTAAACTTAACCACGCCTCTCTAAGTGCTTAGCTTTTAGGTTTACTATACATAGGTATCGGCAGTGATTGCGCCAATAGTATATCTTGGCGAAGCAGTTTGAGCCACAGAACAAGTTACGAAGAAGTGTTCCCCAGTTCATCCTTGGCGATGGGGTGGACCTAAATAAAATTTAACCATAATTTTTAGTTTTTTTGTTCTGCTTTAAATAATTAGAAATGAACTCTTCTGATTTATTTAACACTTTTTTTAGTTCTTCCTTCTTAGGAAAAAATTTCACCACTGAAGAAAATAAATTGTGCTCTCTCATATTCCGACAAGCAAGCGAAGAAGTTCAGAGTGTTTATGATGACCATCAATTCCAATACATAGAAAGCGCGGGCTTCGAGAATCAAATCGAAGCAACAAGAAAAAATTTAGTGGACATCCTTCGTCTTTTTAAAAAGGCAGCTTCTTCTAGAAAAAAATTTCTTAAACGTTTCCCTCATTGGGGAAAGAAGAGGGGTAAGAATGTCAGTAAACTGAGAGAGCTGGCCAGTGCCATTAATAAAGATAGATTGAATTGTAATATTTCCAAGATAACTGGAAGTTCAGTTAGTTTAATTGGAGGTAATTATTCGTATATTATTTTATTATATTAAAATTCTTGTTACTATTTTTTTGTGAAATATTCGGTGCTTAAACTATTCATTTATAAATATTTGCATTTATAGATGTTAAAATTATATATACTCTGATGTTATATCTCTTGATCAATAATTTAGGGAAATTTCAAATGAAGGTTATTTTAGTTTGAAGTCATTTACTAAATTATACATACTTATGTTGTATCGCTGATTTATGGATAAAAATTCAGGGAAATTCCAAATAAAGGTGAGCTGGTGATATATAATTGATTTAACTTAGTGAATGCAGCAAGATTTACCATGTTCTTTTTTAGCTCTATCTTTTGCATAAATTATCTAAATCAAGTTATATATTTATGAAAAATTTTGTTATTATGTAAGGAAATAAATCTTTTCTATTCAGAAGGAAAAATCTAAAATTAATTAGATATTAAATGTACAAACATTGCTTCAGCTTACAAATACACCATTAGGAATACTCTGGTTGTAATTATTTATTATTTAAAAATTCAAAATTAAAATATTTCTGTAGAAATTGTAATGTTCTGATATATTATTTGACATGATATTCATTTTCTCATAGAAATTGAATCATTTTATTTTACAAGCATTATATATATTTTGTTAATGTTTTATATTTTCTTTTATAAATAAAAAAAATGAAAAATTTTAATCCCATTTTGACTGAAGTAAAATAATAAATGTCTCCCAAAGAAGAAAATTCCTTAAATTAAAATATTATTTATAAAAGCTTGTCATAATATAATTAAAACATAAATAAAAAAAAACTTGATTTCCTGAATATTTGCATCTTTAATCAATAGAAAAACTATATAGCCTATAAAAAATTAACATAGAACTATTTAAAAAATAATTAATGTACCAAAAATGTAAAAATTATTTTTCACACAACAAATAAGTTTTGCAGCAGTTATATGTACTTTTAAATCCATACAATGTTAGTGCATAATTTACCAGTTTTATCAATTAGATAAAAATGCCTTAAATTCTTAAAAGAAATTTTAATACACTGAAATATTAGTGAGGATAAATAGTTTATATTACTTAGAGAAAAAAAAAATTATTCTAAGACAAACTAACCAATTTGTTTGTAGGTTATTTGTATCAAGCAAGTGTGCATCTATATATAACTAGTAAGTGCTATTGTCATGGAAAAAAATTAAATGAACAAAAACAAAAAGAAAATGGTTTTTAACTGCCATAGAGATATTGCAAATTTGATTTAATACAATTCTTTGACAAAAATTTTAAAAATTACCATCATTTACATTACAAATATATGTACAAAAAGTTAAGAACAGAAAGGAAATTCTAAATTCTTACCATTTATTTAAGAAGGTTCTACAATTGCAATTCCAGTTCAAATGCTAAATACTTAAAAATATTCACTTTAAAATTTATCAAACATAAAATTAAAAGCAGTAACATTTTTATAATTTATTGGTTTAGCATGTTTGCCACTCAATAGTCATTTTTCACATATGAGGGCTAATTAGATTGGAACTTTGAGTTTAAATGTATTCCAAACTACTACACATATCCAAGCTATGGGATTCGAACCCATGAACTGTTGAATTGAAACCAAGAGCTCTAACCATTTGGCTACCAATCTAATGAAATAAATAATTTAAACTTGTGTATTTTTACTTTAAGCATCTTACTAGTATATATTTTTAAAGTTAATTCAAAATATTTTTAATCTAATTATCAGTGACTGCAGATAAAATATCTAAAATTCTAAATTACTGTTCAACTAGTAATAAAAATACTCTAGATAATATAATAACTGTGAAATAATCCAAAACTTTCTTGACATGTAGGATAGAAACTTTTATTTCATTGGAAGTTGCTATTCTTTTTTATTGTTGTTAAAGTTAGTTCAAAGTTAAAATTTAAAATAAATTAATGAAAATAAATGTAAAGGTTAAAATGCTATAAAGTTTCAAATATATTGAGAAATATGGACAGGTTAAAAAGAAAATTTTTTTGTTATTTTATGTATTTTATAATAGAGCAATTTTTGCCTTTGTAAGATATATATATTTACACTCTTCTATGTAAATTTATAATTAGGAATAATGGTATTCAATTTCAATATATATAAGATAAGAAAATTGAGAAATCTTCAATTTTTTCCACACTTTATATTTATGAAATAAACTTCTAAATTAAAATTAATTATTAAATATTTTTATTTTATTTAGTGATTTAAGTAAGAACCACAATTAACAACTGTTGTTAACTTGTGGTAAAAATATAAATAGTAATTTTTTTTTTTTTTTTTTTTTTTTCAAAACAGTAAACACATAGCATTGTTAAGCTCCAAAATTTTCCTATTTCTTGCATACTATCTAATTATTAAAATTATTACTAAAATGAAACAATACTTTCATTAACTCTTGGTATAACAATCCATTATCAAATATCAAAATTTTCCTTCTTTAATATTTCTGAAGAAAGAGGAAAATTTTAGAAAAAAATAGGGAAAAGCAAATCTTAAAATGGAATGAGTTGGCACAAAATGTTTTTCTTTTTAACAAAATACACATTCTCATTGCCAAATGGAAACAAGTATTAAATGTAAAATAAGCTTAAAATATGAAAAATATAATACCTACAATTTCTCAACAGAAATTTCAAATCTTAAGAGGAAATATGTCATTAAAAATATTTTCATCATATAATTTAAAAAAATTGAAGGAAATGGTGAAATATTTAAGTTATTTAGGAACTATTAATGTATTTACAAATAATTTAGAAAATTATTAATGTACTTAAAAAATTAAAAGACATCAATATAGCCAAATTTGGTGATTAACTCAATTGTAGAAAATTTCTTGAATTAAATAATTACAACACAATTTGTTATATAAAAAAGCAACACTTCTCTAAGAATTGTTAAAATTTATCTTTTGGGAATTTGATGTATTGTTCTGATTAAATATTGGCAAATAATGACAGAGCAGTCCTAAGTAAATTAATATTATCAGAAATCTTGTTTTTTACTTTTTCATGGGTTTTTTGAAAAACCTTTTAATAATGATTGTTATTAACAAGTTTTAATTTATTACACAATTTTTTTTATCATAAAAACCTAAAACTCAAAGAAAACAAAAACTATGAAAACTCATAAATTCTGAACACTATTGAAAAATAAATATTGACTGTACTACCTTCATATTTTTTAATTACACATTAAAACTTGAAGGTAAATATTAAAGAAAATCTTGAAGGTAAATATTAAAGTTTATCTCTTTTGCTAATTTCTTTATAACAATTGTTATGAAATTTTATTTTAGTTCTGAAAAATTAATTCTATATGCTTGTTTTTTTGCTCCACATTTTTATTTATAGGAATTGGAAGCACTTTATTGAATAAAGTACACCAATTCCTTTAAATAAAAATGTGAAGCAAGGAACAAATCTCTTTCTTTTTAACAATATATATATATATATATATATATATATATTATATATATATATATATATATATATATATATATAAAGTTGTTAATCTTTACATTTGATATGCATTAGAATTCAATACAGTTCTTAATGCATGTGAAATCATCTCATAATCAGTACAAAAAATGAAAACTTAATGCAAACGAGAAAATACTGCAAAGTCATTTTCATAATTCAAAATGACCAGTTTCTTATGATCAGAAAATATAAGCCATAACTGAATTGCAGAAGAATGAGAAATACATTTATCAAAGATTTTCAATGAAGTTCAAAGAAATATCAGGTTTTTTTAAAGATGAAAATATTTTCCGACACTTCAAAAAATAAAATTCACTGAAATAATATTCCCATTTATTAATAATCAACACCTGTCATTTAAAGAATCAGCAACTTAAATGAAATTGTTGAATTTTACTTTCTTATATATGTTATTGTTGAGTAATGTCATGCTCAGTTACAGGTCCAAGAGTATGAGAGATGAAAAACAAAAGAATTATATGTTGTTGCTTTTACTACAGCTGAGGTGCCAAACCTTCCCATGTGAAATTTAATTTTTTTTTATTTGTCTCCAATCACCTTCAATGACTATTAAAGTATTTTTTGGTATTTGGTTATAAAAATTACTGTCAGAGCGATTATCTTAAAATGCTGTGCTGTCTATCGGTCAGTTGTAAGTCTTCCTTAATGCTCACCCCTCAACTATAAAATTATAATATGTATTCAGTTCTGAGTTTACTTTTGTAAGTTGTTGTGATGGTTTATCTGGCTTCTGAATTATGCTGTTTAACCTTATTATATAATTTTTATATTTGAATGATATTAGACAATGAAGAACATTTTTCATTAAATCGTGCTTAAATGTTTCTGCTTTTAAAAAATGTATCATTAACCAAATGTGTATTAAAATATAAATTCTTTTCTAATTCTTCTTAAAGTATGATAATTTTTCTGTGTTATTATTACCTTTGTTTTGTTGAATTAAGAGAAATATTTTCAGGTGCTGTTTTTGTCAGTTCTCTTGCCTTCCCACCAGCAGCTGCATTTCTGGCAATTGGGGGTGGAGTAGCTGCTTTAACAGGAGGATCTGTAACATTCTTGACATCTGTTGTAGAAACAATATTGCTCAGGAATTGCATGAAGCAAGCAAATCTTGTTTTGGAAGCAGATAAAAAGGATTTCGCACACATGAGTCTGTGGTTCAAGCATTCGCAAGACTTGATAGATGCAATTGAAAAGATAATGAGCTATAGTGTTTTAAATGAAATTTGGAATGATTTCAAAAATTCTGTGCATGATTTAAAAACATTAACAGATGGACAAGTGTCCCCCAAGTTGCAACTATTTATTAAAATGTGTGTAAAAATCATGAGGATTTCTAATGCCCCCTTTGCAGTTGCTCTTGACCTGATTCCAGTTGTTATTACTTTCTTTGTTATGATAGTTTTACTCAATAGAAATAATTGTTTGGTTCTAAACAGCCTTATAATTACTCATCGTATTGTATTTGGCTTACTGAAATTTTTTGACCTCACTGGAGACATTGGCGTTATGATCTGCAGTCTGCTGAGAGGAGCTACTGCTGCAGGCACAGAAGCAGTTTCAAAAGCTGCTGCACGTGTGATTGCTCATGGTGTGTTCTCTGGAATCGGCATGGCTTTGGATGCTACTAACATAGTACTTTCTTCCATTGATATACACAAGGGCTCTGTAAGTAAGCATGCAGAGGAAATTATATATGTAGCTAACAAGTTGGAAGAAGAATATGAAGTTCTGGACACTGTTTACAAACAAGTTGGAACATCTGGCATTCATTAAATTTGTTTCTTAATTATCTGTAACATTGATTTAGGTTCTTCAGTCTTAGTACTGCATCCTGTTTTCAAATGATGGAAGTACTTTTATAAGTTCATTTAACTCAGTTACATTAATTTGTAAAAAAAATTAATGAATAAGCATTTTCTCCTGCCTCAACTAAATTTGTTAAATTTATCCTAATGGAATTGTTGTTTGTTAAATCTATAAGTGTTTGATTGCTTTAAAAGGGGGGATTCTTTACAAATTAAGAGGGGGTGATAGTACCCATCCAAAGAAGCAATAATTACATCAATCCGCATTCCACTCTGAGAGGCAGAAAAGAGGAATTCTCACCTGAACTTATAAAGAGCT
>JAPDSC010161161.1:36149-64400 GCA_026290005.1 Latrodectus geometricus
TGTATCCCAAGAACACATCCAAAATCTCTTTGTATCAATGCGAGGCCAGCAGTTTATAAAATAGCACAGAATATCCATACAAATCAAATGAGCTCAGCTTAGTTTAGCTTCAATACGGATTTTTTTTTTTTTTTTTTTTTTTTTTTTTGTCACTTAACTTTTTTTTTCAGAGCTCAGTAAATCAAGGTGTTTTGGGAAAAGAAGCTAGTATCTTTTTGAAAATTCAAAACAAAATGTAGTAAATATTATTATTATTATTATTTAAATTTAGAAATCTATTTGTGAAAATTTAGAAAGGAGGGAGATCCTTTGCTTGAAATATATTTTCTACCAACACAGTTTTAAAAGAGGGAAGAACTGATTGTGTGTTAAATTATGACATAAATTGTTAACAGATTATGATTTAAATTAACCTTAATTCCAAATTCAGCCAGTGATTATCATCTTGATAGCTTCCGATCCATTCTCAATTCAACTCCTTTCAGTTTAACTGTATCAGGATCATGAACATATCCTCTTCTGTTATGTATTGGATAATGTGTTCTGCGGTCACGATCCAGCGTTATTTCACGTGAAGAACAATGACTCAGGCTGTTTGATCACTTTAAAGAGAATCACATAGCAGAGCCTCTAATCTTAGCAAGATTATTGAGTATTTCTTCCACTTACCTGGGACATTAGCATCAGTTGAGAAAATACTTTCTTTGATTAACAACGCATGAGGTTTGTTGAAGGAATCCATAGTTAAAAGCTTGATGACAAAATTAATGTTGCATTAGCTTGTGAAGACTTTTACACGATTAAAAACAAAAAGGATTTCTTAAAAAAAGTCTTAGCCAATAAAATATTTTCCAAAATTTTTTTTATTTAAGTAACTTATATTAAATATAAAAAATAAAATTGTTAACTTTAAATGCTTCGGTCATTTATTATTACCTTTGGTTTAAGTTCCTAATCTCTAACCATTTATTACTTGAGAGAGCATTAAGAATAAATTACTCTGTAAAACTCATTTTAAAATCCAGCCAAACGTTGTACCTGTGACGAGACACCGGTTCAACATTTCAGTAATCTAGCAATCCAACGTATCATTTTAAATTTCGAAGCTTTTTTTTTTAACAAGAGACTGAAGTTACTTGCAGCATCCACTTTGCGACTTGGATCGTATTCAGTGAATGTAGGTCACACTTTTTCTAAAATTTTTCTTGGAAAACCATAGCACGACCTTTAATCAAGTTTTTTCCCTTCAGCATTTTTGAATGTCAAAAAGCCAAGTTCTTTTATATACCTTATTGCAAAACACGATCCCCTCTCAATATCTCCAGCATCTGATTCTCGCTGAGCGATGACAATCCTGCTCATTATCCCATAGAAAATATTAGAAATTCCGATTTTATTTATTATTTTTTTTAACACTTTCATGTTTCAAGGTTGTTTTTTTAATGTTTATGTTGTTTACACTGCATTGCAATCTGAAAACATTTTTTTTTTTTTTTTTTTTTTTTTTTTTTTTTTTTTGGATGAACTGTTAAAATTATCAATTTGACTGAAAGCATGAATCAAAGCACACATCGGATCAAAATTTATATTCGAATACAAATAAAGGTGTCGTTGTTGTTAATGACACTTGGCAACGCCAAGTCCACCCGCCACAGAGACTAGGCGAATGAAGTCAGAGAGAGCGTCTTCCGTTTTTCTATAGAGCACCCTCATACGATGGTGGAAGTACGACTTTTGGCTCACAGATGGCAGCACCACATGAATCTTCTAATTTAGAGATTGAAACTAGTGAAGACCCAAAGCCTGGCTCCAACCACCACCAGAGGTATTAATTAGTAATGGGAAAATGGAGGACATTGCGATCACGTTATATTTTACTTGCCCGTGTATTTTACTTGCCCCGTGATCACGTTATATTTTACTTGCCATAAGTGAATACGATGGATCTTCGGCTAAGCCAGGATTCGAACTCACCACCGTTTGGTAACGAGAACGATGCACTAACCAACCAGGCCACCGCGGCCTCAGGTTTCATGTTAATTGGATTTAGTAATAAAGAGAAGAAATATCCAGAGATAAAATGCCAAAAAACTACTAATCAAAATTAAATGCAAATGGCATTCTTAATAATAAAAATAATTTAAATTTGTCGTAACCTACTAAATAATAGCCTACAGCAAAGTCTTATAATTTGTTGTAGGTAACTATTTAGTTAGCCTACAACAAATTCAAATTTCATTGTTTTCAATTCTTTTCTCATTCCTTAATTTTGGTTGTCTTCGTATGAAGTATATTTCTGTAATTTTGAGAAATCATTTAAAAAAGTGAAATTATATATTTAAATTTATTTCATAAACTTCTACAATAAATTAATGAAAACATTTTAATGGTTCACTTGAAGAAACAAGTTTAAAGCAAATCACAGAACCGTACATCATAATTTAAAGTATTTATATACAATAGATATACCGCTATTTTTTTTAAAAAAAGAAAGTAGCTTTGAATAATTAAATGAAAAGTTTGCAAAATATTTTTCTTTGTTATACATGTATATAAATAGAGGAACCCATTGAAAAAAAAAAAAAAAAAAAAAAAAAAAGCTCATAATTGTTGCAAGATGTATAATACATTTTTCATTACAAATGAATTACAGAAAATTATTTTCCATGAAAATAAAACAGTTCCGAGAATGAATAATTTGTAACAACTTAAAAATTAATGTTCGAGAAAATAACTTTTCTTTCTTCCTTACTAAGCATGAAAGCTAGTAAACTTGCTAAGCATGAAAGCTACTTTGACTAGTATTTGTGTTTTTCTAAATACGAAATATTGACTTTCATATTTGAAAAACAAAAGAACAGCCATTATATTTTCATGGAAAAAAAATAATAAAATCCTTCGTACACAACTTTTTTTTTACATTAAATAATTTATTTTTCATTTCATATATGCAAGGCAAAACATTTCATTACACAAACTTATTGTGGTTGAATTTATTTCTTCAAAATTCCCGTTATTTCCCAAAATTCGCGGTTTATTTTCAAAATACCAGGAATTTCACATCTTTAATTTTTGTTATTTATGACAGATGGAGGACACTGCAAGCACAACCAATTTTAAGTGCCCCAGTTAGTGAATACGATGACCTTTAGTCGGCTGGGAATCGAACCCTCAACCTTGCGAGACTGCTGCTCTAACCACTAGGCTACTGCGGCCCTGTTTTTGGACGTCGTTAATAAAAGTAATCACTCATAATCTTGATAGAGACGGTCAATCTAACTTTAAAAAGGATGATTTGCAAAGCGAACATATTTAGAATCAGCCGCTGACTCACCCCCGAACTTTTTTCCTAACGACGGGCACTGGGTGATTGACCTTTCGCCACAATAAGACCGGAAACTCATTTAGGGTTTCTTGATGGGTTCCTGTGAACCAAGTCACGAAGGCGAATAGCATTACCCACGTCACACCACCACAAACCTGTTTATAGTGCGGGCCACATTCATCCATCATCTCAGGAAAGGACAAGAAACAGAGAAAGTACATTCTTGCCAGAGCCGGGATTCGAACCCAGGTTCTCCCCATCCGTAGACAGGTTAGGCAGCCCTGGAATGGCAAATGAATGTTTTACTTTGTAAACACATTTCAAATACTCAGCCACTCAGTTTTAAAGCCTCTGTCATATTTTGGTGTTTCAAAAGTTTTTAGATATGCTTGACAAGGCTCTTTGGTATTCAGATGAGTTGACAAGAGAAAGAAAAACTGACTACCAAAATCACAGTAGTTGAAAAAATATGATCTGCTTGTTTTAAACCTAAGTTTGTTGTTTAATTGAATGAACTAATAATGTAATTTCATGATTATTACAAGGAATAACAAATTGTTAAACTGATAATGAACATATGAGAGCCCAATTTAAGCAACGAAGTCTCATGAACAAACTCAAATTGAATTTAAAGAGAATTTGATAATGAAATTCATTTATTGAAACATAAATTTGACAAGAAATTGTTTGACTCAGTTAATATGAATATTATGCATAAAAAATTCTTAAGATCCAAAATTTAAAAAAAAAAAAATTCTTTAAGTAATAATAAATGTTTTCACTCTATAAATGAAAAGTATACAGAGAATTTTATAAAAAGTCTTTTTCACCTTTTTGTATTGTAAAATCAATTTATGGAAATTAATTTTATGCAGAAAGTTCATTTTTAATGAGTTGTAAAATTTACTTTTACAAAAAACAGTGAGAAATTTAAGATTTTTAAATATCAACATGTCAAAAAATTTTTACATATTTGCTTTGTTAAAAAAAATTCTAAAAATTAAATTCGTTAAATATTCAATTAAGAAATTTTATCATGAAAATTTCAAAATCTAAACTTTAATACATAATTATATCATATATATATATATATATATATATATATATATACCCCTGAGTAGTTTATCAGTAACTACTAAAAAAGTAACTCATATTATTACATCGTTAAATGATGTTACTATTTCCTAATTTTAATACCAATTTTGAGATTTCAGATAATTCTATATTTGGTTTGATTTCTTTGTCGCTCAAAGGACGTTTTTCTCACATGAGGGCTAATTAGATCGGGATCCATAATTTAAAAGACTCCGAACTTCAATAAACATCCTAGTCTATAGTGAGAATCAAACTCATGAATGATTGAATTGAAGACCAGAGCCTACTTGATGATTATAGATATTGAATTTTCTTTTTATTTCTAATGACGGGCACCCTTGAGCAAGTAAATGCATTAGCCCATTTGCCGCAACAAGGCCGGAAACTGCTACTCATTTTATCGTTACCTGTGAACCAAGTCACGGAGGTAGCATCGCCCACGCGATACCACCACAAACCCGTTTATAGGGCGGGCCACATTCATCCATCATCTGAGCAAAGAACAAGAAACACCGGGAGAGAGAAAGATAAAGTACATCCATGTCCGAGCCGGGATTCGAACCTAGGTCTTCCCCACCCGTAGTCTGTTACGCTAACCACTAGACAGGTTATGTGGCTAGATATTAAATTCTAGCTAAATGAATTTTAAAAAAGTGTTAATGCATTTAATCTTAAAGGAAAAGATAAACGTGTTTCCTAAGTCTAAATTTCAATGCAGATAACAATTATTTTTCAAAATTGAAAATATAAAGTAGTATGCTTTACTTATAGGTCATTTTATGTTTGTTTAGCATTGAGATTTACTCAAGCTCTTATGCATATTGGTTTGGAACGATTATTCCTGCTTAGAGTGGGAGCATTATTCCATTCAGGAAGAGCAAATGGGGTTCGTTTTATTTCTTTTCTTAGAACTATACACATTTTTACTAATAATATACTCTTATATTAATGATGCTGTACATACCAAATACACAAGTGTTTTGTCATTTGGCTGTGTTAATTTTCAAAAATGATAACATTCTTCGGTAAGAGAAGACAAAAATTCTCAAATTTTGTTTGGTTAAATTAGCAAAATTGTCACCACTTATTCACTAACCTTAGTTATAAACTCTCATTGAATATGATACAATTTAATTTCAACAATATATGGAAGTTGTGCGTTTCGAGAGAAATAAATTTGATTCATAGTTATATGTGAAAAACATTTCATGTCAAATTTATTACTTAATTGAACAATTTTTATTCGGTGAATTTTATTTGGTTATTTTAAAAAAGTTAACTTTAATTATGTCATTCTTAACCAAAAAAGGCGAAATTCTAAATATAATTAAGTTTTAAAATTACATTTATGTATACTTTTGTTATTAAAATTAATAATGGCTTAATGCTATATGCATTTCACTGTGACCAGAAACTACTTGAATTCAAAAACAGAGTTAAGTGTCAATAGCTAAGGATAACGATAATCGGTTATTAGAAAATTTAATAAGTATTTTATGTTGAAAATCTTATATATGAATTGAATGATGTTCAAAAATATAATCGATTCTCTGCTTCAAAATTGCAAGTTCACAAGAATGAATAAATTAGAGCAAACACATTTATTCAACTTTAGACATCTTAAAAATTACCATCTGATTCAGAATCAAATAAATTAACCAACTATAAAAACCATATAGAAATCGCAAACACCAAAATATGAATTATTCCTAATGTAATATGAAAAAAATAATAATTTATTTAATTAATATTACTAAATATTGAAAATTATAGATTTAACACGTTTTCTATTTATCGATAATTTTAAACTTAAATAATTTTTACTATCAACAAATGATTAGAAATATCGCAAGTTATAAGATATTTGAAATATGTATCATAGATAATGAAAAAAGAGAATTCAGTATACAGTTTTAGAAGTATTGTTTCACAAATACAAATAGTGACTCGAACTTAACGAAGAACCCAAACTTAGGCTCTAAATTATTGAGCTAAACAGACTTCTTTTTTTTTACATCATTGTAAGCTTAACTGCGCATGCTCTAAGCAGAAAAGAACAAATTTCTTTTTGCTCAGCATAACGCCAAGTGCTCTCATAATTTCCACCAACTGATACCTCTACATGGAATTCCTATCCTCGTTAAGTTATTCAATCACCGCTCTATGTTGGTTGTCAGAAGGAAGTAAGGTCAGTTACAAGGGAGGAAATAAGATAGGGTAAGTGTAGAAGTACAGCACAAAAAAAAAAAAAGAAAAAAGAAAAAAAGCAGCAGAATTCTAAAACAACTAAATAACTGCGAATAACTTAAATCAATCATGCCTTTTGTACATAATCCATTTTTTTTTTTTTTTTTTTTTTTTTTAATATAAACGAAGATTTGCGCCAATATATGTGTTTACATTTTTGTCTAGATTTCTTTAGAATTTGTCTTTGAAAACATTAAAAAAAAGTTTTTTTCAGGAAGTAATTCTGAAAGCACTGAAAGCAAGTGTTTTTTCTGACGAAGAACGACGCAATATTGAAACAGAATCATATGCTTATTTTAAAAAATAGCAAGATACCACTTGTTTGGTAAGCACATCAAACAAATATGCCTGGAACATATCAGAACTTTCCAGTATAATGATACTGATAATAAATCTAATTCAAACAGTGGTGTTGTGCTAATTTTTTTTTACCGGAACGCGTATATATAATTATATAGACAGGGCCGATCCTGGGTAGGCGGCTGCTCTGTGTGGTCTCATGTCTCAAATTTAACGACGAGGGTGGGGGTGATTTTCCCAAATAAATACTGGAAAGAATATTTTATTAACTAATTTCCTTTTAATAATTGTTACATAAAAATCAAACTTAATTTCAGTTATAATTTTACACCAAACTATAAATTCATCACTTTAGCATATTTAGCTATTTTTTATTTAGAAAAAATTCCTGTTTGTGCGTGTATTTGACTCCATTTTAGCAATGGACATAATTTAAAAAAAATTAGTATAAATTTAATGATGTGTTAATCATATTACAATACTAATAAATTGGATTGAAAAAGATGTGCCTTTGTTTTTATAGCACAGTGAATAACATTCAATAGAAATCGGTTGAGTTTTGAAATAATAATCCCAAATATTTTAAGTTTTATATCGTGCCTATTGAGATAATTTTATATTTCAAATGCGAGACACCAAACTTTAAATATTTAATAAAAACGTCAAAGTTTTAGCCACATAGTTCTCAAGCAATCACCGAAACGCAAGATACCCGCTCAGATGTATTGCGCATGCGTGAGAACTTCCTGCCGTCGTTTCAGTATGTGGTACTTTTCATCATGTCTCTCGCGGGCATAAACGCGGCCGGGAAGCGATAGGTGCGCGTTGGAGGCATGCTGCCTCAATGTGCGGCCTGCCTAACACTTTTTAATCGACACTTTGACTTAGGTAGCGAGCATAGAATATTTTGCTAACAGTAGTACTTATTAATCTTATTATTACATTGTATTGGTTCGGGTTAGGTTCAAACCCTTGTTTATAATACATATAAAAATTCGTCAAAAATTAAAAACTTTTTAATTTTTTTTCAATACGTCAGCCAATTCTCATTATCAGAAATCATTTTTAGTGCCGGAACGCGTTCCTGTCCAAAAAGGAAGTACCGGAATGACGTTCCGGAGCGTTCCGGCTCGACAACACCACTGAATTCAAATCTTATTTGTAAAATCTGTATTATTTAACTTCATTAATCTGCAATATTTAACTATAGAGTTTAACAACAACTTGAAAATGAAAACATATTTAAAAGAAAACACATGAAAAAGAAACATAATCAAATTAATTATGAAAAAGCTTTGTACAAATGCCTAGAATGCATCTGAAAGATCCTTAGAAGAACATTTGGAAAAAACATAATTGGCGGCCATCTTGCATGATTGCGTCAGATCACAAAAGATCTGCATAGCACTGAAAACACCTTCAACGTGCTTTCAAATGTTATTAAACATAAAAATAACAACAGTACTATTGATTGTGTACAGCTAATGAAAGAAGACTTCATCTCATTTTACAAAACTCAGGGCACTAATGATGATACTCGTAAAACATTGAAAAAGGAAGTTCATGGCTGAACAGGTAGCTAAATGGATATCGCTCTTGTTTTTGGTTCAACAGTTCGTAGATTCGAATCTCATTTAGGGTTTGGATGTTTGTAGTGGTTCGGAATCCACTTTATTCTGGTGCAATTGACTTTCGTGTGCAAAAAATGATTGTTGAGCGACCAAAACCCAACCATTGTGTTCGTGATTATAAATGATACTCAAAAAATATGAATCCGAAATTTTCTATCGATTGTATATATGTTGATGGCTTTGATTTCAATTGCTTACTGTTTTGGTAACAGATGACAAGTGTGAGGCAGGTATTTCCGTGCCCTCTATTTGAGTATCTATCAGGATACTACCGAAGATATCATTGTTCTTTTCACTCGTCAAAGAGAAATGTTGTTGCTCCAAGTTTTCACTAGTAAAATGGGTTTTTTTTCAATGTTTGGGTATAAGAAATGGGTTACCCTTCAAAACGCTATTGATTTTGGCATGTAGATAGAGCATGGCAGAAAAAATAAATAAACTAAACATATAAAGCAAGCACAAATTTATAAGATTATTCAAATGTTGAATCAGTACAGCTTTCTCGATTACGTTCATGGAGATGTTAAACTTGTTTTTGAATACTTTTATGTGCAGTTAAAAATATGGCTTGAATAAGAAATATGTCTGCTGAGCATATGCTATTCAATACCGTATTTTTCGCCGTATAAGACGCACTTTTTCTCCCCAAAAATCAGGGGGAAAAAGTACCTGCGTCTTATACGGCAAATACAAAAGCCCACCATGGCAAGGAATACGAATCAAAGATTCTGTCTTTTCATAAGTTTTGTTATTGATGCGAGGAAGAAGAATAACTTTGAAATGAGCCAGATTGGGAACATGGATGAAGTCCCGCTAACGTTTGATGTGCCATTTAACAGAACCATAGATAACAAAGGAGCCAAAAGCATAACCGTAAAAACCTCAGGGCATGAGAAAACCCACTACTCGGTTGTGCTGTCCTGCTGTGCAGATGGTACCAAACTGCCGCAAATGTTGATCTTTAAAAGGAAAACATTCCCAAAAGAAACAATTCCACGGGGAGTCATCGTGCACGTTATACAGTTGATATAAAATATTTTACTTTACTACAGAATTTGGTTCATAATCTTTTTTTTCTAGATTTGCCTCCTTTAAAATTGGGTGCGTCTTATATGCCGTGCGTCTTATACAGCGAAAAATACGGTATATGTATTTGAATAGCAAGAATTTTAAGAGTTAAGACAAGGCCAGTCGCGAGATTTGGTAAAGACACAAAACCTTTTTTTTTGACAGACTCCTTAATAAGAACAAAATAATTAGTAAAATCAGAATTTGAGAAAATGGCGTAAACTTTGGAACACAATGATATCTGTAAAATATAATTAAATTGTACCTTCTTCAGATGGCGCACATTATGTTGTTGAGGGAAAAATGTAAAAAGATGGTGGCAAATTAGAAATTGCAATTGCTGTATACATAAATGTTTAAACAGTAATATTAAGTGGAATATGTGCAAACACATCCATTTGGTACGCCCAGTGGTGTTGTGCTAATTTTTTTTTTACCGGAACGCGTATATATAATTATATAAACAGGGCCGATCCTGTGTAGGCGGTTGCATGTCTCAAATTTAACAACGGGGGTGGGGGAGTGATTTTCCATGATAATCCTGGCGGCGATGGTTTTTTTTTTTTTTTTAAGGTCTCATGTCCCAAATTTGGCGACGGGGGGGGGGGGGGGGGGATTTCCCCCAATTTTCGCCAGTCGCCAGGATCGGCCCTGTATATAGCATAAAAAGGAAAGGAAACGAAAATCATTACGAAACCCATTTTGTGTATATATATATGTTTATTACAATAATAGGAACGTTTAATAAAAATTAGTTAACAAATTATAAAATACGCATAGTAGATATTCAAACAATATTGCATAAATATTTTTAACAATACATGAAAACACTAATGGTTTTTATAAAATATTCCAAATAGGATTATGTTGACTTAGGTAGCGTGCATAGAATATTTTGCTAACAGTAGTACTTATTAACCTTATTATTACATTGTATTGGTTCGGTTCAAACCCTTGTTTATAATAACACATAAAAATTCGTCAAAAATTAGAAAAAAAAAAATCAGCGATTCTTTTTAATTTTTTTTTCAATACGTCAGCCAATTCTCGTTATCAGAAATCATCTTTGGTTCCGGAACGCGTTCCTGTCCAAAAAGGAAGTACCGGAACGACGTTCCGGAGCGTTCCGGCTCGACAACACCACTGGGTACGCCTAAAACTTAAAGAAGCGTTGTCAGATGATGAAATGACAGCTTTGTATGATTTTCATTGATTTATGAATCGAGCAGTGAAACGGAAATTTATAAACACTTTGTCCAAAAAATATTCATTTTCTATAGAAGCTGTATAGCTTAGAATTAATACATATCTTCTGTAACATGATTAAAAGAAGTTGAGGTATTCGAGAAAAATTGAAATATACGAAAGTGCAGCGAAAGTTGTCATGTACCAGTTTGTAGAATGTTCCAGAAAATAAAAACATTACTTTTCAAGGATTCTTCCAACCAAAAAAAAAGTCCGAAAAGGTCCTCATATTTACAACAGTCTTCACACCAAGAACGTCAAAACTCGACATTAGCGTTAATTTTAAACAATAAAGGATAAAAATTAAAGATGTAACTTTATAAGTAATAAGTTTCTATTGTTAGTTTACTTTATTATGAGCACAATTTATAATAATCAAGAATTTAATATATTTTATCCATCTATAAATTAATAATTGCCTTTTATATTTCAAAGACCAATAACTTTGAAAATATTTTATTTTTAAAAATTTTTTAACAATAAAATAAAAATGTACATAACCATAGTTTGACTTATTTTTACACACAGAAATTAAACGTGTTTATAACTGCACAATTACTTAAAGTGAAAATTAGGAAAAAATTTTGCTTGAAAATGTTATATCACAAATGAAGGCTGTATAGTAAATGTGAATAATTTGGTGCCATAAAATATTCAAATCAAATAAAATGTAATTAACCCTTTTATTTTCAAACTATTTTCCTCTTGTTTATGAAAAAATAAAATTTTGTTTTAACGAATGAAACGCAAGAGTTAATATAAAGATTCCTAAATTATTTTTCAACTTAATAAGAAAAGTTAAATTTTTTTTTTAATTAAATTTCTATTAAAATAAATACTAAACTAAGTCTGCATAATTGTGCTTTAATTTAAAACCTCTATCACAATAATCCAGAAATTGTCCATGGGGAAATATCAAATTGGCATTCCAATTTAGTTGGGGGAAAACAGCAATGGAAATAAATTTCCATTATTTGTGTTTATTTTACGTGTGGCATCACTTAAAGTACTATTTGATATACACATCAAAAAGCAATAAATTTATCACTTTGTTCCTTTAATGATAAATACAAATTAATGATATTTAGAGTTCTAGCAAAATTATTTTCTACTTTTAAAATGCTCTGTAAAAAATAAGTTGTAGTGGTTAAACATATTTTTTAACTTTTGGAATTTTTATTTTCTTAGGCTACACAGAAAATTTTAAACACTTAAAAATAATTATAATTATAATGTGACTAGTTTCTTTCTCACCAAAGACTAAGCCTGATAAGAAATAACTTTACTTTGATAGTAATTTAAATTATAAATTGAGTGATTTTTTCATTGAAAGCAAAAATGTAATATATTTTAGTTATATTTTTATTTATAACGAGATAATTTACATTTCTTGTGATCGAAATGTTGTTGTCGTTGCCAGCCAGGCTGGCAATATGGGGTGCGCTGCTCTACTTTTCCAACTGAACCATATTTGGTTTGGAGACCGACTTTCTCAGTACACACATGCCATAGGTACCCGTTTATAGGGTAGGCAACCATTCACACCCAAAGAAAGGACAAAGACAAGAAAGTACATCCATGCCCGAGCCAGGATTCGAACCCAGGTCCCACCCATCTGTAGTCAGGTACGCTAGCCACTAGACAGGTTGAGCGGCTTGTGATCGAAATATAATAATTGATTGGGGTTTTCTATGAAATTTGTTAAAAAGATTATTGAATAACTAGAAAAGTAATTTTTTGTACAGATTTAGAGTTATTTCTGATCACAAACAATATAAGAACTGCGGAGGATTTAATACTTATTATTTGAATAAGCAGATGTGATAAATGTGCATCATCTTATTTAACATTGATAAAATGCTAATAATTAAAGGATTATCTTAGTTACAGAGAGTAAATTAAATTTGCGTAGAAAGCTAAACAAAAGCGATAGCAAATGCACGTTTCGTCATTGTGCGAAGTTGAGGCTGCTGACGTCGCGAATTGTGCTGCTCCTTTCTAAGGGCTTTCCTGGATTCACGGGGGGATTTAAATAGGTCATGTGGAAATAGATTATGGCTTAAAATTTACGTCGGTTTAGTGTCATCTTTAAATCGCCAAATTCCAAACATCTTTAGCCAAAAAGTGTGGAATCAACAATGAAGATCTTTTATAAGTACTGAAAAAATTGCGTTTTACAGAAACAAAATAAAAGTGAGACACATCAATATATATTATCAACTTTTGTGTGGTTTTATTAATGCATACAAAAGAAACTCTTTAGTCATAGATGAATTACATTTCCTTTAAATATTCACAGTCAGCACTGCGTTGTATTAGTGACTGGCAATGAAGTTTTCTACCACATGGAAGCTTCCTGAAGAAAACACCTGTCAACAGGTTCAAATCCAGGCCACAGTTTATTTCACAAATCTAAGGCACCAACAACAAGAACATTGAATTTCAATCGTACACACATCAAAAGTAGTTATAAATAATTTTGAAACAGCAATTACACATACATCATTAATATTTCTTAACATTAATATTTCTTAACATAAGAGAATTCTTTCCATGAATCAATTGTACATGTTGACATCGATGGTTCCTATATTCAATACGAGTCTTAAAATTTTTATTAAAGAATATACGCACATTTTATGAAAACTTTACATCAACAAATATTAGTAAACTTGTGTTCTCTTAAAGAAATCTTTATTTTTAAGATGCGTAGAATTTGTATTTTATTATATAATAAATAAGATTCCATAATTACCAAGTAACAATAATTTTAAAATGCTTACAAGTCCTGATCATCCAATTACTTAAAGACCTGCATTCTTGAAAAACATCCATTTAGCGATGTTTTTTTTTTTTTTTTTTTTGAAGGCGTTAGAGAGTAAGTGGTTTAGTGTCTTGTAGCAGGAAAGAAGCAATGACAATTGTAATAAGCACTTTTGTTATTAATAATTAACTTATTATTTTGATCACCAACAAATGCACAACCCTAATCTTTTCAAAATAGCTGCAAACTTCCTTTAGTATTGTCATAATGCTAAATGTATAAAACTGATTGTTTCATTTAAGTGTTTGCATTCAATAAATTAAAATTTGTTAACTCGTTAAATTATATATAAATATAATATAGTAATTTATAAATTAAAGCTTAGTCACTAAAGTTATTAAACTCTATTTTTGTGAGATGAATTCAAGCAAAAATATTGATATATCATCAGCACTGTCAAGTTAAGATAGGACTTATGATAGAGCAATATAAAAAAAAAAAATGCATGGATTATTATGCTTGAATTGTAATATTAATTATACAAAAGGTTAGAAATCATTTTGATTAAAAAGACATTACGAATCCTAACTACTATATAATCATGTTACCAGGCATGCTAATTTAATTTTTCCAATTACACACTCTTGCACATTAACACAAGCAAATAAAAATAACTTATAGTAATAATTATCATACTAAAGAGCACAATTTTTATAAGTCAAATTATAATTTGCTTAAAGCTTCTGGTGACAGAATAAGGTTTGATTTGTTGTCTTATAGTTAATTTTAGCACCAGATATGATTCAACTGAGTGAGCTAAAAAATATCCCAAGTTTTTTTTTCTCCAATTTTTGGAAGTTAAAGTAAATAGCACAGTTTTATTCACAGTAAATTCATGTTTCGCTATGTTTTCCAAATTTATTGAAAAAACAAATCCTTACAAATTTTTTTAGTTTTTTTCATTCACAGTTTTAAATATGTCCTTAGATCATTGATGAAAAAAAATATATTTTTTTTGATATTTATTAT
Organism: Latrodectus geometricus; assembly: GCA_026290005.1. Taxonomy (NCBI): domain Eukaryota; kingdom Metazoa; phylum Arthropoda; class Arachnida; order Araneae; family Theridiidae; genus Latrodectus; species Latrodectus geometricus. Next base: position 50,854 of record JAPDSC010161161.1, read on the forward strand.
TATTATTATTATTATTTTTTTTTTTTTAAACAAACCTAAAATTATATTAGTTTTAAAATTCATATTAAACAAAGCCAACTCATCGGTATAACATGTGTAAATGATTTTGAATGCATATAATAAGTAAATTCAAAATACCACTATTTTAATAATCTTACAGGGAATTTAACAATGGCAAATTAATTAAAATTTAACAATTCAAAATCAGTGGCAAGGTAAGGATGTAAGTTTTTATCACACATATACCTTACATTCCAAAGAAAATTCATTTTAATACACATTTATTGTAATTGTTTACTATAAATTACAAACCTGCCACTTGGCTTTGTGAAAACTTGCAAAGAATATTTACATAAGACTTTATTTAATGTAAGTTAAAATAAGCTAAAACTACTGATCATCAAGATCATATTGTATCTTTTAAACTTTTTTTAGATAAAAATAAATAAATAAGTAAGAAAATATCACCAAGTTCCTCCACTAAATATGTATCAATTCTAATGTGTGTGGTTTGTTTCAGATGAGATGCAAACAAACACAATTGTGTTTGAATTTTAAATATGTATTTTAATCAAATAAGATGTGCAACAGCAAACAGCATAGGATAATCAATGAATGTGGTTTTTTCATATTTATTCTACATACTATAAAAATTAATTATTCTCAAATATGCTGTAGGTATATTTTCTCTTATGAATTAATTAAACCTCTAAAGCTTATTCTATTCAGTATAATTGTTTTTTAATAATTTCAAATCTTATTAATTAATACAGTACTTTTGAATTATATTTGGCACAAACAACTTCTTGTTACAATAATTTCGAGGATAAAATATTATTTCATCATTTGTGTTTATTAACATTTGTTAACAGGTTTGAACATCTTACCATTATAAATGCATATGCTAATATAATATGATTTTATTAATTTATAATAATAAAGTGTCAATAATTTGCTTTGTAGATTAATTTCCTAAAAATGCTTATGTTGCATATATTATAAAATTCCATGAATTAATAATGATTCGTTATCATTGGTTTCTTGGATTATTAATTTTGTTTGAAATGCTTAAATATGCTGATTGTTCATACCTTGCCACCACATAAGTTAAAATTAAATTAGAAAGGCAATTTTTTTTTAATATTTTTGTATTTTCCAAATTAAAATACACAAATCCAGAAAAAATTATAAAAAATTCAGTAACATTTAAGATCATTCTTTGTAAAGATTGGATTACAATAGGAATTAATTGCTGGCCTAGGAAAACTAAAATGTTAATGCAGCAACACAAAAATGTACAAAAATCACTGACAAATAATTGCATTAAAATAAACAGTTTAAAACACATCAAAAGCATACAAAACAGTTTACAATCTTATGACATATTTAAAATTATACTTGTATTGGAGGAATGATTTCATCCACCGCATAAAAACATCATTGGTCCAGCAGGACAAACCATTTAATGATTAAATTCGTGTGAATGCTCCTTTTAAACATCCTACCATATTTCAAAACATGAAATACTTTTATTATTCTTAATAGGAGAAGACATCTATTACAAAACATTTACATAAAGAATTTAATATAAAAAACCCATATTTCTACTATACTCTAAAAAATCTGATTGGGAATTTTGCAGAGCTAAAACAATTTAAATATTTGGCACCCACACGCATGAGTGAAAATAGTTCATTAAACTGCATAAATCAATAGACAAAAAAAATTGAAAACAAAGAACATAATTAAAACCATATCATAGATAGTACAAATAAGCTGCAGAAATCTTCTTAAAATGGACATTTGTTATTTATTAAGATAGTTAAATAATAATTTATCCAAATTATACAATTTCTGTGAGAAATTAAATGTTTATATTAAGCAGTTTTTAAAACCAATATTAGAAATATTTAAGTATGGAAAATGTGCTTATAATAAATCAAACTATTAATTTTTCAATCTAATTTACCAAGTTATTTTTCAAATCTAAATATTAAATTAACGTTTGTAAATTTTAACTCATTATCTTAAAATAATTTTTTTAGGTTGGAGAAACTAATCAAAATAAGTAAAATAATTTATATATATATATATAATCAAAAAATTTTCTAGATTTTATTTTTCCACTATGGTTATTTTTCATATAGAGCTGATTTCAGCAAGGATCTGATAATTCGATTATGAACTACTAAAAAAATCCATGTTTGTGGGAGTACACCTCACAAACTGTTAATTTGAAATAAAAGCTATAAGGATCAGCTTTTTATCTGTTGTTTGTAAATGTCAATCAAAATTTTCATCTATAACACTTTTGCAAAAATTACCATAGTTAACTAAATGAGATGGCATAATATTAACTCTTAATACTTGATACATTGCACAAAAGTTAACAGCAAATGTTTAATTGTAAATATATTTATAAACTTTTAAAAGAGCAGTGTTTCCACAACACACATAAAAAATAAATGCTAAAACATTGCAAAATTTTTTCCCCCAATAAATCAGCTTTTTAATTAGAGATAACTTATAATGTATCTTTCTGTAGTTTTTTAGATCAACCATGAGATTTTAGAAAATGGTTTCAATTAGCTTAACTTTTAGAGACATAAATGAATAAGTGCTTAAACAATTGATTGGTTTGGTACTGTTTGTTAGTACTCTAATATACAATGGCTAACAAGAATAAAACCTACAACTTAAAGTAATTATTTCACAATGAACATGCACGTCTGAGATGAGATTCGAAGCTACAAATTGTTGATCAGAACATAAAAATATCCAACTAAATTATAGTTTCAAAATTAGTTATATGTTTTATGCACATCTTTAATACATTGCATTTCAGAATGAAAAAATATTTCGATAACCATATTTTCCTGTATATAATCTGCAGTGGCATATTACCAGCATGACATAGAATTCGTGGAATTTTTATCGGCGAATAGTCGAAAATATGTATTGCTGATAATGTGGTTGTATAGAAAATTAAAAAAAAAAAAAAAAAAAAAAAAAAATTGATGTAATAAATTGCATGAAAAAAAAAAACATTATGAAAAACACCATTGGATCCACATCACAAAGTGTGAGAAATTGATATCAATAATCAAAAGCCTCAATTACTAGATTTCGACAAACTTTCTTTTGTATTATTTATGCTTTTTTCACCTTATAAATGTTTGTCATCATTTTTTATTTGCTTTCTCCATAACTTTTAGTTTAAAATCTGCTGTGTAAATTATTATGATTTCGTTTCTACATGATGGCATGCGAACTTAAATATTTTTTTAAATGAAACAATCAAGGTCCAAAACGAAATGCCAAACGACGATAAATAGTAGCATTAATATAAAATTGTAATACCTTTCCAAGAAATTTGTTTTTGGATATAATTGGACAAAACTGATTATAGCTAATGTAAGTCAACAGTAATTGTGACATTTGTTATTTATTTTAGAAAACTTGAGTGGCATTTTTTTCCAAAACTTTGTAGTAAATTTTTCTGATGAATATATTTTTTTTAAATCAGATTATTTACAAAGGGATATTATACACACAATGAAATTCAAAACATAATCTATGATAATATCCAAGAAAATATGGTATTTCGTTTGTATTAATGCATAACTTGTTTTTAATCATTAAATAGTTATAATCTGATATATTTATTGATTGAAATAAATTAAGATTATACAGTTATTTAGCGAAAATTATCTTACAGAATAATTTTTGTAGTAATATTGTAAAACAAAGAAAAACAAGCATTCATGATTGTATAAATATTGTCAAATATGATAAACTAAATATAAAACTTCCTTAATCATATTGATAATGAACATTACCATAAAACTCTTTCTGAAAGGTTATGGAATTAATGCAGTATATTATAATTTTACTTAAACATATGTGAAAACTTTAAAATAGAATTACTCTAGTAGTCAATTTTGTAGGAAAAGTTTTTTTTTTAAAAAAAAGGCTTGAAATTTTTAAACCATTAATTTATTTGAATTTAATTTATATCAAAGTTTTGTTATCAGAAATCAAGCTCTGAAAGAAGTATTAACGAAAATTGTAACAGCAAATAAACTGCTGGACAATTAAATATACAAATTTCAAAATATACAGATTTTGCCATTGTTATTAAATTACAAAAAATAATCTTTATGAGGTATGTTCTAAGCTATAGGCGCTTCTTTGAAAGAAGAAAAGGATATTGCAATGATCAACAGTAGTAATAAAAGATCATGAGTATTTAAATTACAAAAACTGTTAATTTTAAATTAAACTTGAATAAAGCATAATACATATCTGGTATCTTAATTCTGGCAATGTTACACTTAAAACCACATAACATTATTCTAACAAATACAATATGAAGAAATACAAATGAGTATACACATTTTATAACAGAGATTGGCTGAATTAAAATGACATTTGTATGTTTTGCAATATTTCATAAGAAATTTCAGTTAAAAAATCGTTTTACTTCACCAACTAGTAAGTTAGAGATTCATTTTCAAGCAACTAATAATAATAATAATAATAAAAATTACTAAAAAATAATAGTAATAGTCAATTAACAGTAATTTCTCATGTCAACAAAATTATGGAACGAAAAAAAAAATTTTTCAGAAGAATTTTTTTTGAGCACAGATTGTGTAAAATTGCTTGAACTTATGATGAAACTATCACAAGTGACATGCTAACATAGCATCTCCTCTATTTTATTCCCAGCTTAAAAGATTAGTGTCTGTCGGGGTTCTAAAATCCATATTGTCCAGTGAAAACATGTCCAAAGTGTCTTGACCACTATCCATGCTAGGTAATAATGGATCACAATTATAGTTGAATCCTCGTTGTGGATTAGAACTTGACACTGAATTATTATTATTAGTCAAAATATCCAGCCAATCGGAAAAATCAACATCCATGTCTATATCTCCATTTAGTGTAGATGGAATATTTTGAAATTGTTGTTGCTGGTTAATTTCAGGTCTTTGTAATGAAGATGAATTAGTAGACTCAACTGCATCACTACGGTCCAAAACACCCAAATCCATCGATTCTAAATCTTGTAGATCTAGATTTAAATCAAATACTAAGTTTGGTGCACCATCTTGCTGAGGAATAACTTGCTCAGCTTCAAGATTTGAGTGATGTGTCACATCAGGTTCCTCTACCGTTAATGGTGATGATTCTAAAGATTTGATATCTACAACACTAGGGAAAAGAGGAGGGCCTCCAGGAGATCCTTTTTGTGTCTCTGGTGTTGTAGGAGTCACAGGATCTTGCGCAGCACTTGGAGGTAGTTCTAAAGGAATAAAAAAAAAAGGTATTTTTAAAATAATAAATTTAGAAAAATACAAAAAAACTTTCAATGAAATTAAGATGATATATGGTCAACCTTTTATTATTTCACAATTTTTTTATATAAATTATTTTAATCAAACTTTTATATACATAAAATTTAAATTATGAAAAATATATTATCTCCAAATATTAATAGCTTAACCCCTTAAAGCACGAGTTTTTTTCGAAAAAACTTCCAAAAATTATCCATATGCCATCTATGTTAAAAGTTTAATTATAATTTAATATTAATATAAATGGCATATAATTTAGCCTATCTAGTTTTACTGAGACGGGCATTAGAAATAACAAAAGCGCCCGTGTGAGACAAGCATGTGGCAATGACATTCGCCTGTGTCAGACACAGGCAAATGCCTTAAGGGGTTAAAGTGCATGTTTGTATTAACCAATACATCATTACTTTTTTAAAAAAATATACAAAAAAATATTTATCTCTTTAAAGGATCTGAGATAAGGATTAAGTTTCAATTTAATAAAATATTTTTAATTCTTAAGAACAATGAACACAATACATTACCATATTTTACAAAAGGGAAAATTGTTTTTTTGCATACATAAAAAAGTAATGTATATAAAGTACAAAATAGTATTAAACAAAATCATTCTGAATACAAGCCATCAGATTAAAGCGAAGACATATTACCAGAATTATACCAATGTTAAAGCGACACTAATAAGCATTTGTAAACACTAAAATTGGCAAATTTTGGTGCAAAATGAAACAATATATTAACCCTTCTCTAAATATTATTTATTATGAAATATAAATCTACACTCCTAAAATAGCAATTAACAAAACAATACAATAAATACATTTATAACAAAAACTGACTATTTAATAATATCTTTATATCTACAAAACTTTAAATTGGTTGAATTAAAGAATTTATATATTTGAACTAAAAAGAAAATTTAAAAAATAAATAAATAAATAAACCAAAAGCAAAGTATTTTCATACCTCCATTTTTTATTAGAACATCTAATACATCGTCAACTTCTTGACTTTTGACAGATTTCTTTCGAGTTTTAGAACCAGAAGATTTCTCCTGTAGTTCATATGTATACACAAACATTAGTAACAATAAAATGATATTTTACACTATACTCTTTAATAAAAACCAGATACATTAAATAAAAAAGTAACCTGTTTTATTTTAATTTGAGGCTTGACAGCTTCATTGTAATCAGGAGGAGCTTTCTGTATTACAAATTTTGGCTCGGCTGTTCTAACATTTATCTTTTGTAGAACATTTGAAAAATTTGGTACTGAAGTAGACCTGTAAATACATTTGTATAAACACCAAGTCGAACATATTGGCTTAAGATGTGAGTACATAGGACGTTTAAGAATTTTGCATTATTAACAAACAAAAATTATTTTTTCCCTTCAAAAACTAAAAATAGCTTGCATTTCATAACATCTTGTGAATACATAAATATTTTGGATTGCTCAAAATGCCAAATGCAGAGTACTTAAGCCGTGAAACATTAAGTTAAACAGGTGTGATTTTAGTCACAATTTTTCTCCACCTCTCAGAAAAGAACTTATTTACTTTTTCCTAATTTTTTGCTAAAAATTAAAAATAACCCCTTTTTTCTTCCTCAAATTATTTTTTTCAAAAATAGTCTTTTCACAGTATCAATTGAAGCAGTCAAAAATAGAAATGTGATCTAAAATATTTTTCTCATTAAAATGCATATTTTTGAGAAATTGAGTTTCATAAAATATATAAAGTTAAATTTAATGCTGTTTAAGCAGTTCCGCTAATTAATGTGTTATAGCATAAATAAATCCTTTAATCTGGTCCTTATCTGTAATGGAGAACCTATAGATCTTTTGAAATCTCAATTTTAACAGCATTAACCCTAGAAAATTATTTTTCACACAGTTACACAATAGACTTATTTTGCTTGCTACTATATAGTGAAGTATATTACAGGCATTATGCCAATAATATACTTCATTTCCTTCCACATTCAAAGACAAAAACACATTGTAACAAACATGCCTGAAATACAATGCTTCAGAATGTTTATGCATGTCATGTTTGGATGATTTTAATAAAATTTGAATTTTATTTGTGAAATTTAATGAAGATGGACAAACTGAATAGTCAACGTAACAAAATAGACTTATAAAATTTAAAAAAAAAAAGGTTACATACCACACAAGCTTTTGTTGGGCTAATCCGTTGGGGAGTGAGTTTGCACGAGGTTTCTCTACAATGGTAGATACTGTTTGGGCTTGGCAAAGAACAATTGGTTTCAAATTTGTATATTGGGCAAGATTCTGCTGATTCAAAGTTGTTAATCCATTAGGCAATCTTATGGAATTCGCCTGTTGATTATGAATATGAGCGGCAAGATTAGCTTTGACAATTGCAGACTTTGCAGCTGAACCAGGAGCAAATTTTCCTAAAGTACAAATAAAAATTACAACAGTTAAAGCTACCAGCCCTAATATTAGGAGAAAACATTTGTTTTAGCAGAAGATAAAGTTCTGTATTGTACCAATTCCCAATTTGTACCCTTCATAAGAAATTAGAAATGGGGAAATAGTTTTTTTGTAACTATTTCTGATGATTCTCAAATCCTTGATCTCTAGAGATTCTATATATGTAATAGCTTTAATTAAAACAATATAATTGAGATGTATTCACAGGCAATTAAAATGGGCAAGAGGCCTGTAGAATAATTTAAAACTATCAAAACAAAATGAATTTTTTCAGCTGAAAGTAATTGTATAAAATTACCAAGCTATAAGATTTTTAAGCACAGTAAAATTTTTCTAATCTTACGACATATGAAGTGGCAAATTAAATTTCAAAATAATAGGAAGAACTTGATTAGTGAAGGAAGAAACTGATTATAAGACAAGTAATTTAGATTGTTGATTTATGAATTTTCCCTACCCAGATAGTTAATCATAAGTTGAAGTTATTAATTCAATAAACATATAATCAAATTGTATAATTTATTTTATTTCTATTTATAAATACTTTCATAACTCACATACTGACAGAAGTTCTTATTATAGTTCACTGATTAATTATTATAGCATAAAATATTATTTGGACCATTCTTAAATAGCATGTAAATAATATTGAAATAGAGAGAACTTTAATTTTTTTAATCAACTAATTGAAAACTAATTTATATATATATATTATACACACTGATGGAAAAAATTCCAACACTAATAAATAATTATTGTAGATTAGTGAAATTTCAGCAATACATTTATATAGGTAATTTACATAATTGATTACAATTTTAAAATCACAGGTTAATTTAAGCCTGAGAAGAGTCATTGCAGAAGTGAAATCCAGGTACATTAATAACCGGTGTAACCTCCAGAATTTTGAATGCAAGCATACAAACATGCATGCATTGATTTACGATTTTCCATGAGAAACATCTATCCAAAATTTGAATGAAGAATAAAAACAAAAGAAATTAAGTTCACAAAATGAGATTTTGCAAAATTGTAATTAATAAATGGAAATTAATACCATAATAAATATGATATAATAATCTATCATTACACCTCTCAGTTACTAGTTCTTAAAATCATTAGAGTACATAAAAACAAGCTTTTAACATATTACCGTAACAAACCTCCAATGTTGTGAGTTTCAACAAGTGATCGATTTACCTTTTAGTTTTATGCAAATTTTGTACAAATAATATTTAAACATATTCAGCCACATATAAAAGCAATAAATACAACCATAAGCTTGAAGAGCTCCCAAATTAAACACAACTTTTGCATGGATGAGAACTCAATACATTCTAATTTTCTTTTGTGATACTTAAATACCTTTGTACATTTCCAGTTCAAAATCTCAAAGAATATGAACTATTTCTTCAAAATGAGCTTTAAAGCTTTTCAGGACATTTGATTAGATCTCAGTTAAGACTTCAAAGTGTAATAGTGAATAAATATCTCAATAAAAAGTTAGAATAATTTTTACGCCTAAAATTTTAGTTTTCTATAAGTTTTTTTTATATATTTAATGTCATTAGTTCAAATTATAAAATACTGTCACTGTCCATCTTATATGCATTTTAGAGAAGCAAAAACATTAAACTATGTGTAATATCTCCTACACTTAAAAAAAAAAAAAAAAAGAGGAGTGGGCTTTCTACTTTGAGTGGACTTGAAGATTATTGATCTCCGTTTTCCTTACAATATTCCTTCAACCTTTACTCCTAATAACACAATGCCAGTGATATAATATATAAACAAATAAGTAAATCATTCCAAGCTGCTAAAGTAAAATAAACATGAGCAAAAAGATACACTGATGGAAAAAAAAAAAAAAAAAATCCAACACCAAGAAATAATTATTGTAGAGTAATGAAATTTCAGCAATACATTTATATAGTTAAGGTACGTAATTGATTACAATTTTAAGATCACAGGTTAATTTAAGACCGAGAAGAGCCATCACAGAAATGAAATACAGGTACATTAACCAGTGTAACCGCCAGAATTTTGAATGCTAGCATACAAACGTGCATGCATTGAATTACACAGGTGCTGTATGTCCGTTTGTGGGATGAGTTCCATGCCTGTTGCTCTTGGTCGATCAATACAGGGACAGTTAATGCTGGTTGTGGATGACGCTGGAGTTGCCGTCCAATGATGTCCCATACGTGCTCAAATGGAGACAGATCTGGCTGGCCAAAGCAACATGTTGACACCCTGTAGAGCACGTTGGGTTACAACAGCAGCATGATGTCGAGCGTTATCCTGTTGAAAAACACCTCTTGGAATGCTACTCATGAAAGGCAGAACAAGAGGTTGAATCACCAGACTGACATACACATTTGCTGTCAGGGTGCGTGGAATAACCACGAGAGTGCTTCTGCTGCCATAAGAAATTGCTCCCCAGACGATAACTCCAGGTGTAGGTCCAGTGTGTCTAGGCCGCAAACAGGATGGCTGCAGCCTCTCACCTGGCCTCCTCCTAGCCAACACACAGCCATCACTGGCACCGAGGCTGAACCAGCTTTCATCAGAAAACACAACAGATCTCCACTCTGTCCTCCAATGAGCTCTAGCCTGACACCACTGACGTTGCAAACAGCAGTGGTTTGACGTTAGTGGAATGCACGCTACAGGACGTCTGGATCAGAGTTGTCCCCGACGCAACGGATTGGTAACAGTTTGTTGTCACTGTGGTGCCAACTGCTGCTCGAATTTCTGCTGCAGACGCAGTATGACTTGCTACGGCCATATGCCAAACACAACGGTCTTCCCTCTCAGTAGTGCAACGTGGCCACCCGGTCTTCTTGAGGAATGCCTTCCCTTGACCACTGCTGCTAACATTCATGCAGAGTGGATGTATTACTGCCAAGCCTTTCTGCAATTTCACGGAAAGTACTAAAGTTCTTAGTGTAAAAGGTACTTCAATTGAGTTTTGCTGTAGAATCACATTTTACAGAAGAAAGCTAATTTGACTGAAATTTGAAGTCTTAACAACAAACATCCATGCCTGAAATTGGAATTAACTCACAAGCTGAAAAATTAAATAATACTATCATTCAGTTGAAGCTTAGCCTCAAAAGCAAAAAGGTATTCTCTTGAAAAAAAAATAATAAATGTGAGATTTGAATAATATATACTAGAAATATAAGATGTGTTAGATATTATATGCTTAATCCATTAATAAAAATATATCTTATTTTTTAAATTTCATTTTTATTCAAAATGTACATATAAGATTACAGAAGTAAAAATTTTTACATAAACTTATACCCTTAGAAAATTAGAATATGATAATAGATTATTTTATAAAGTTTTTGGGATTGTTTCTTGAAAGATGCATTATGAATCCCCGCAGTAATAAAAGTGATTAAAAAAAGTAAACAACTTTCTGTAAATGAGCCAAGTTCAATAATTGAGAGCAATGATTTCACAAAACAGACTTTTTAACTGCTTTGTCTATATTTGTGTTGTTTTCAGAGTATTTAAGTTTGATAAATGAATAAGCCATAGATTTCAAATAAACAATACTTATTGACGATCTGAATTGTCTATCATTTTATAGTCATTTTTAGCATACAATGACTATTGACAATTTAAAGTTGACTCAATGAAGAGAAGACCAATTATTCATATTATAATAATTAAAAAAAACTAGCAATTTTCATTGCATTTTCCCTTTTAATGTGGAGTATATATACACACATACACCTTGCTATTATATTCATTTTTAGTCCAAAAGCAATATTTAATCAAAACAAAGTGGGAGCTTATAACTAAACTTATAAAAGAAATTCTTTTTATCTGCAAATTTAAATTCTATTATTTTTTTAACAATTAAATTTATTCACTAACCAGAGTTATACCAAACAAAAAATGTTAAAAATCAAAGTAACATAAAAGATTACCAGCTTGATGCATCAACTGTTGCTGTTGTATTTTCTGCTGTATATGTTGTTGCAGTTGTTCCATCGCTTTGTCAACATTTGTTGAATGAGGTAAAGAGGTTGCTAATGAAGTGGGTGTTTGAGGTGCAGGAGGTGCAGGTGCAATAGGAACAGGATGAGATGCCAGCAGAGCCTGCTGCTGAGCTTGTGCTTGCTGCTGCAACCACTGCTGTTGCTGGAGCTGCATTTGAGATCTGCACAGCAAAAAACCATACAAACTGCATTAAATGTTAGAAACAATTTCATATTCGGAGATTAGAATTTATGAATTTAACATAAGTACCAGTAAATTGAAAATTAAGGGTTATTATTCAACTATTTCAATAGCAATAATGACATGCAAAAATGATAAAATCGGGGTTTTTAAAAATGTGAATGTAAGGAATAGAAAATCTTGAACATCAGATTGATTACATTATGCAAGACTGATCACATAATTAATAGTAATAAATAATTGTCTAGAATCAGACAGTCAATCTTTTCTTTACACTCAAAAGTCACTTTTTTGCACTTCATAAATAAAATTTTTGAACTATTTGTTAGTTTCACAGTAACTTATTTTAAAGCAGCTGTTAAGTTGACAAGTAAAATATATATATTTCATCTTTTGATAGTATATTAACTTTAGCACCAGGCAAATAAAAAAAATAGCTGGTAAAATGCATTAATGGAAGTAAAGGGATAACAAATTAAAAATGTACACATTAATAAATTACTCTAGTGGCTGACATTTTTCCATGAACTGCTTTATAAACATTAATGATTGCACAATAAAATATTTAAAACACATTAAGTACATTTTATTATAAAAGGTACTTTAAAATAAACTTTGTGCTTATAAAATAATGACTTTTACATAAATTATGCTTATGATATACAAATATTCACTTCATTGAAGGATTTGTTTTATTCAGAAATAATTAAATTTCAAATTCACTGACTTTCAAGCTAATAAAAAATTAAATCAAAAATTTAGAAGATACCTTTAAAAAGCACAGAGGGATTTGGTTTGTTTTTTATTCTCTGTTATGTAAAAATTGAATTGAAACAAAATCTTTGGATTCTTCATAGTTAAGTATCCAAAGATTTTGTTTAAATTCAATTTTTACATAAATTAATATTAAAGTTAATTAGTAATATGTAAGAATAAGAACTTTTAAAGTAAAATTAATTTATGAAGCAGTAAACAATATTAAGTCCTATAATATTTTATTTCACCAACTTAAAAAAAAAATGTCATTTGAGATGGAATATTGAAAAATATAATATTAAAATAAACAGATTGAAAACATTAAAAAGTCAAAAGCCTAATAAACTTGTACACAATGTAGAAAATATTTTCTGAAAATATTTTATATCCAAATAAAATAAAACATAAATAATTTAAAGTAAAAGTGAGTGTACAAAGTCATAGTAATGGAAGACTATTTTTTCAGGAAAAAGATTTTTTTTATACATTGTACAAAATTCAGACATGTTTACTAACAGACTCCCCCCCATATCCATTTTATGGAAAAGTACTAAATAATTACAATACACGTATACTTATCATAATTAACATTTTTTTAAACTAAATATTTAAAAAAAATTAAATTTAAAAAAGGTATAAAACTTACTAAAAAAGTTAACTTTAAAAAAACGGATTTATTATTTTACATTTGATACATTAAAATATTTAGATAGATTTTATTAAGATGCATTTGTTGAAGTCACCCTGTTTCAAAAATCAAAATTTATTTTC
>JAPDSC010161161.1:64410-86066 GCA_026290005.1 Latrodectus geometricus
GGAGGTTGATTAACATGATAAAACCTTAAACTTGAAAATGCATTTGTCAATTTGAAAATCACTATAGTATAACTTGTCAATTGCAGGGGACATACACACACATTTGTGTACAATCATTTAAAAATATTCTAAGTATTGCCAAATGTTAATAGAAAATTCAATACATTTAAAAGGGCATATAAAGGGAAATTAGATATTTAACTCTCTATTAATTTACAGCATGTTATATAATTTACTGTGATAAAAACTCTTAAATATAAAGAGCACTGCTTAGTTTTATTAAACAAAAATAACCATCATTTAGTAACCAAAATATACTCTGAATATAATTTTTTATTTATGACTAAGCTTTATAAGCAAAAACACATTTCAATAGACAATTATGCTTTGAAGAAAGTTTTTTTAGTAAAGTACTATATATTCTAAACTAAAGCTCACAGATTATATTATATATATATAGCAAGTCTAAGTAATAGATAAAATTGTCATCCAAATTATTTTATGAACTCTACGAAAGATATATGAATTACTCAACTAGATATTGAGCATTTTTAATAGTTTAATAAGCATTAATTCTCATGTAATTTGAATTTTGTAAAATTTTTTTAATAAATTATATCGATAAAAATAAATGTCATAAATTCAAAAATTTAAAGATGTCTTCATTAACAACTGCTTTTATACTCACTTTAGTATAATTTTATGCATTTATATATTATTTTAGTGAACTAATAAATATTGGTAATTATGATAGAACTTATTAAGCAAATTATGTATAACAAAATCTAAATATAATTTAAAAGTTAATTACACATTATATTAAGCACAACACGCTTTTAAAAATAAAAATAAATAGATTTTTAATTCAAATTCATAACAATAATTCCTAAATAAGTTCATTACTGATAAAATGAATTAATTGTTAATAAATTATACATGAAACAATACATAAAGTAATCAAAAAAATTCACCTCTGCAGTTCTCTTTGCAACTGTAAAATCTTTTGCTGCTGCCTTTTCACAATGTCATCATTAATTACATTTGCACCATCAGTACAGTCCATAACATCACAGTTTGAGTTGATTTCAATATCCATAGGAGCAGCAGAAGATGGACGAGATGTCACTAATTGCCCTTGAACGGGTAATGTGTTGTACACCATAATGGCAGGTTCTTCCTTCACCGAAATCTGAGAAGTCCTATTGTTCAAAGGCGATTCAACAGTCACAACAGAATTTATTGCATCGGGTTGGGCCATCAATGTTGTGTCTAAAATTATGTTACTGACATTTATAGGCATGGCAGTGGCTTCAGTCACAAGATTCTTATCAGGTAACTTATTTCCATTGTTCGTAGATTCCAAATGATTTTTCAGACGTTCCAAAAGCTGTACTTTTGAACCAGATACTGGAAGATTTCTTTTCTTCAATTCTGCCTTTAAACTATTAACTTTAAAAAAATAAAAGCACACAGTACATTAAGTTATTTCATAACTTTATGAATCAAAATGGTCAATGATCTAAGATCTCTTTTTGAGCACAATTCAACTAAGATCTATAAATTAAAATTAATTCTGAATTACTTCAAAAATCTACTCTTAAATTATAAACCAAATCAATAAACTGGTAAATTAATGCCATTTACAAATCAGAATATTTTAAAGCTATTGATAAGTTTTGGGTTTGGTATAGTTGTACAGTAAATAAAACAATAATTCACAAGTAAATAAGTTTGCTACCCACATATAATTTCAATTAAAAAAAACTTTAAAACTAAAAAATAAAAATGGTTAAAATTTGTGTTAATATAATGTTTTATCTTTTTATGTTTCTTTGCATTAAAAGCTTCAGAACTGTTTTAAAAACATTGATATTATGGTTTATTTCAATCTTGGGGGGGGGGGGAATGAACTTTTAATGGGAGAAAATTTTAAAACAGATCTTTAATTGATTTAAAGAGCAAATAATTCTTACCTTTCATGTCTTCAAAAGTTTTCATGGAATTTTGGGGAGGTGAAGGTGGAGTATCTGGTGGCTTTTCCATTAATGTGTTTTGCCCAACATTAGCACATTTTGATTGGTCTGTAGATTGCTATAGGAAAAAATTAAAAATTGTATTTACTACAAATCTGCAATTTCACTTTCCTTTTATTTTAGGAAAATTTAGAAAATCTTTTTTTAATATTATGAAGTTTCTTATGTAAGGCAACAGATAAAAAATTTGTTTTATTTTTTAAATTTTAATGGATGTAATGTATTTAGGAGTTGTGAAAAACTCGACTGGGTAGCAATACACGTTTTTCACAAATTTCTCTCGTTGATTTCATCATTTTTTAAAGACTTATCATATTAATGCTAGTTGTTTGGGGGTAATATTATTTAGAAATTATTTCAGATTAAGGAGTCAGAGGAAAATTATAAACGTAATTACATACACTTTAATATTTTCATAAATTCAATGTTTAAATCTTTATTATTCAACAAAGAAATTACAAAGCTAAATTTGAATTCAATTATATATTCATTTTGCCTTAATTAGAGAAATTAATATCTGAATTGAAAATCTGAGACAATTTAAAAATAAAATTTAAACCCATATATTCCTAATTTAATTACGAATCAAGCCCATCTTCAACAGCTGTCAGCCAAGAAAATTAAAGTAATTATTATGCAGTATTACGAGTTACAAAATACTATATTTTTTATTTAAAAAACGTAAAGGACTATACATTTAAAAGAATAATAAAAACTATATGGCGAATTTACCAAATATAACTGATTTAACACAAAAACAAATTCCTTTGTGAAATAAACAATTCAAAATATGCATACAAGCAATTAAGATTTTATTTCATACTTGAGTAACTGGAAGAATCATTTGATGAGGATACTTTTGTTGCCATTCTAATTGCCACTGAAGAAATAATTGTTGTTGTTGCAACAATAGTTCATATGATGTTTCGTTCTGGTTTGGAGAAACTTGATTCTTCTGAGCACTAGGTGGGCCCTACAAAATAACTTTATTAATACAAAAGACTAAAAATTATAAACACACGTTTGAGAAATATTAAAAAATAAAATAATACACTTCTTTATTATGAGGATTATATATATACACACACACACACACACACACACACACATATATATATATACATACATATATACACACACACACATATATATATATATATATATAGATATATATATATATATATGGAAAAACGTGATTAAGAAAGTATTCCTTACAATTTTTAGAAAACTTTCCAAGCAAATGTTAATTTTATTGAAATTACAGTCTTTGAAATTTGCTTAAGATCACCTTATATTTTTGAATAATTTATTATGAAAATTGTGTAATTTAAACAGGATACAAGAGATAGATAACTATATTTAACACAATGAAAACATTTTCACTTACATTTAAGTGACAATTTATTAATATCATATTTAATAAGAACAGTACATTAGTAAATTCGGAATAATGGAAGAAAATCTATACATTTTAAATACGTGGATGGTATCAGATATTTCATGGATACTATAATTTGCACTTTATTCATAAAAATTTAATTTATATATATTTTTTGTACAAGGAAGTAATTGTCTCCTTTGATTTAATAACCATCAAGATAATTTTTTTTCAACGATATTAGTAAACATTTCCATAAGCTATTTGACTTAGTATTCTCATATTATTCACAAGACTCAAAATTAGTTAAAGAACAGATCAATCCGAACATTCATAACATTATTCTAAGCAAAACCAACCTGTCAGAATATTTGTATTCAAAATGCTATATCTATTTTGCAGTAATTACATTAGCACTTATGATGCCAATGTAAAATAATTAAGTATCTAAACATTAAGCATAAAAACAATATTATCTATTGAATAAAAGATATATTACACTTAACATTGATTTTATAAAAATGAGTTCTCTTATGTATTTTCATATATTGGGTTGTTCAGAAAGTCATTTCGTTTTTCCCACCGGAATAAGGTCTTTGCTTGTGAAAACCAACCATTTTATGAGTAGGAAATCATGCTACGACCAGATAGATGGTAAAAGGTATTGGACTAGAATTGACTATATACAATTCAATTCAATATTTATTCGCTATAGGTTTTCCATTTTCATATCAAACGAAATAACTTTCCGAACAACCTAATACATTACAAGCAACTAAATTTTAACATGACATTCTTTCAATGGATGTATATGTAATAAAAAGTTCATACTAACACTCATTAAACTCAATGAACATAAATTTAAAATTGATACATATTAATGAATAATTTAAACAAAATAGAATTTACTACAATCTAAACACAAATGGCTTTCGACAAAATTTTTATAAAATATTGATGCACAGATAATTACTTAATTATTCAACTTTAAAGCAAACTAAAATTTAACGATGATAACTTTTACAAATTTACAAAACAGCAGATAAAAGCTTCTGTTTCTGTAATTCTTGTCTGAATCTTTTATAAACTAATACAGCATTTCATTAAATGAGAAAACAAAGCAAAAATCATATTCCTTGCTTTATTTCTAATTTTGACTGATAAATGCTTTTAAATAATAAAAAAAATTCCCATAAAATTGTTATGATAAAATCATTGCATTTTAAACTTTATTCCAGAGAATATTTAATAAGATTTTAAAGGATTTGAATCTAAAAATTACAACACACAAAAATATTTTCATTGATTTGAATAGTATCAACACACCTTATATTCATGGAATTTTATTGTTCTTGGTTTAGGTTGTGCCTTTGGCTTGGATTTTTTCCTACGTATGACAGATACATTTTCTTTCGGTACTGTTTCACTGGAAGGTAAACTTCCTGACTGACTAGATGATGGCGGCGAAGGTATGGAATTTGGCGGTGTTCCAGAAGTAATTCTTAACTCTCCTAAGCTACTACTAGGTGAATCTTGATTTGTATATGGGGATAAAACCATTGAATCCACAGAGGGCATACTGCATATAAATGAATTTTGGAATCAATATAAAATGAACTTTTACACATTTAGAATTAATATATATTTTTCAACAAACTTACACTAAGTACATAGTTTAAGAACTAATATAAATTACTGATATTTATAATAATTTATAAGAGGCATGAGACAATGACTGCAAGAAAAGTTTTGCTTCTAAATTTAAACTTAGTTTCAATCCAGCTAAATCTATTGATACTTTTTTAAACAAAAGAAAAATTTTTTATATATAATTACCAACTAAAACTAACAATGGGCGATCAAGACCTGGATTATGAGAAGCAATTCAAAATACTAAGATATAATTTATATCTAGAATGGACAAGCACATCAAACCTTTTCACAAAGGGCCTTTTTTGGCTCAATTTTTGCTCGTAATATATTTAAGATTAAATATTCTTAAATATATTATGAGCAAAAATTGGGACACTGATGCAATAACTCAACAAGATACATTTGACATTTATTAGGCTCGTCTTGGAGTATGGTTTCTATGTCTATTATTGGACCTCTTGACAAAATAGAGTAACTCAGTGCTGCTAGAATCATAACTATACTGAGACTTAGTTGCCTTAGAGAAGTTGTTCTCAATGAATTTGGAACATCTTCAAACTAGAAGGAAGGTCAACCATTTTAAAAATCTCAAACTTACTAACTACGGTCAGTATAATAAGACTTGCTTCACTGCAATTGTATCATAATTGAAGACAAAACAAGTATTTTTATTCTCTTCAAATTCAAACTTATAACCAAGTCCCACAATGTTAATTTTCAATGAATCCTACTGCATGTCAACATACACAGCAACAAGAGAATGGATATTTGGACCAAAGAAGGTTGCAGTCACTGCAACATTTCCCTTCATCCCCTACCATCTTTTCATAACATCAATCCTATGTCAATGCTGAATTTTTGAAGGAGTGGAGTGTCCCTCTGAGAAGTTCCTGGTATGTGGGCAAAGAGACTAGCTTTTCATTTGCATTCAATTGTGACAATCTCTCGAATGGCAATTTCGAGACTGATAAGTGGTCAAAGAGTTCATTTTTTTACCACAAAAAAGTCTTTACAGCTTGCTCAAATTGCAAGCTCAGAAAGCTGAAAACATCGTGTGTTGTTTGGGACTTTCCAGAGAGTACATATATTAGTTCCTCCTACTTCCCTTGACTTCTTTAGGATCCCTGGGCTGATTGATCTTATCTGATTTTATCAAACAGCTCGAGGATAAGCCACAACAGAAAAGTTTCAATTTACTTATGAAAACTTATGACAAAGTGTAGAAAAATATACAAAAATTAAAAAAATGTGATGCAAAATATTTCCAAAGCAGAGGACAATATTCTGATTTTATTAAATGTAGGCATTTGAAAATTTTGTAATTACTATTTTTATCATTTAAATTTACTTATAATTTAAGTAAAACAAATTATACTGGCCACTAGTTGTTTGCTGAATGAAAAAAAAATTAAGATATTCAACATCAAAATTTTAAAAAAAGGTACAATTTAAGGAATAAAAGAAACAAAGCTGAAATTAAAACTCTACACTTAACACCAGAGCTCAAAAAGAATAAATGAAAACATTAAATGATAATAAATTAATTTGATTTTTAAAAATATTGAAAATATTTTTTAAATAAAATTTTACAATATTGGTTTTAATTAAATATTTTTTTAGAGCACATCATATTTACCATTTTTTAAATGTGTTCACATTTTTTCTATATTAAGAACACAGTTTTTATATATTTTTTGGACGTCAAAGTAATATATACCTATTACAGCTTATTAGTTTTATAAAATAATTAAAAGTTTTACAGAGCCAAAAACTAGGAAAAAAACAGATTATGTAAAAACTAAACACTTCAAATTTATTAATATAGTAAGGTATATTTTTAAATACACAAAATTATTTTTACATGACATATATCTAAAACACTAGCAAAATTAAATTTAACAACCTGTTAAGAGATTGGTCCAATAAATCTTGAGGAGGAGATAAAGCAACATCACTTCCACTGTCATCTTCAAAAGTAAAACTTGGCAATGGATGCCTTAGAGCTTGCCCCTCACAAGTTCTTTTGAATGGAATTTGACCCTCTATTTGCAATTGAAGTTACATATAAATAATTCATTTAAGATATCACTCTATTAATCCTTACATTGAACATTTTTCTTATAAAACTAAATATGATAACCTATATTCAAATTACCTTTTATAGCTTGAGCAAACTTTTCGTCAGCCTGTAAAATATTGCCTTTTACTAATTCTAAGGGTCCAGGACGATGTGATAACCTGTCATTAAGATCATCAGCTAAACGTGCTTTCTTCAACTGTCGCTGCTTATCTTGTAAACTAGGGTCAATTTTAGTATCTGAAAAAACACACAATTTAATTAAATTCAAAACTATCATGTCTCACAAAGATAAATGACACAGTGTATCAACTTTGAAAACTTCACTTTTTGTAAGTATCTTTTGAAATACACTAATGTTTTTTAAATAGCATGTTTGTTTGTCATTCAACAGTAATCTTTTGCACACAAGGGCTAATTAGATCAGGAACTACGGTTTAAAGAGGATTCCAAATCACAACAAACAGACATGCTTGAGGTAGGTTTCAAACTCATGAACTGTTGAACCAAAGGCAAGAGTTTAAAGTAACATGAAATATAATTATAAATCAAAAACTTTGATTTTTAAGCCAATTATTATGGCAATTTTAATCAATAGTAAATCACAATTCTAACTACTAGGAAGCAATTCAAGCTCTTATGGTAAATGACAAGGTAATCATCCAAAGTTTAAACATTCATTTTCTTACAGTATTGCATTATTTAAATTTGTTTGGTATATTTTCCTGATGCTACAGTCTTATTTTTTTGCATTAATTAGGAATTTGCAGTTTAAAATGGATTTCAATTATAATCATCACAAAAAATCAATAGGAACATACAACCAAAAGTGAGAATCAAAAACAAAATTGTGATCTTTCTTTTAAAAATTTGAAATCTGAAAATAATTACCAAATAAAACAAAAAATTTTACACATTATAATATACATTATTTTGTCATCATAGGGTTCATATTATTAAACTAATAAAATCACAGCATTTAGTAATCTCAAGAGGTTAATTAAAGAAGTATTATTATATAAATCTTATAAATTAAACTGATTCAAAATTCAGATTGACAATATTACAATTTAGAAACAAGTTTATAACTTCATATATTTTCTTACTTTATTTTAAAAATCTAAAATTGTCATATCCTTAATAAAATTGATTAAATTTTAAAAACATTAAGCATACCTTTTCAGATAAACAATAAATATACACAAGTTTCTTTTCCCCTAAATATTGAATTATTTTAACTGATAATTCAATATTAATCAATCATCTGAAATTTAACCATATATAAAATCCCATATTATTATTACAAGTTTTTTAACAAAAAGAAGGTATGATTTCTGACATTTAAATCAACAGAACATTCTTTTTTTATATAACTCCTGTATTAGCATTAGAAAAATAACAAACATTGTTAAAATATGACAAAACTAAAAATTGGTTAAATTTGCATGAATAAATTTAATATTAAATTTATTAAAACTATAAAATTATATACAAAATACATCATTTTCATTTTCAGTGTAACAATTCCACAAGACTTAAAAAAAAAGGAAGTCATAAATTTTATTAATCTATACTTTAACAAAACAGATTAATAAAATTTAGTAACTTCTTTCTTTTACAAAACATTAACAGATCTTTTTGTTAAAATTTAAAATTCAAGAAATTTATATTTAATGGTCAAATGGTTGAATCCAAGTATTTCAAAATTTTTCAAGTTACTTTTTGAATCGCTTAGAAAAATATTTTATACATATTATTTTCCTTTCCAGCATCGAAGAAAATTTTCAGTATCTTTTAAATTTTGAGAATTTTAATAAAATAGAGGATAAAATTAAATTTAAACTTTACCTACAATACTATTAAAAAATATTCACAATTTGCTTCTAAAAAAATTGTTAATAAAGCAGGGGTAGGAGTACTGAAATTTTTTTTCAGGACAATATTTTCAAGAAATATTAGGACATTTTTAAGGACATATATCAATAACTAAATAAAACTGATGTTACTTTTACATACTAATTTCTGTATTATGAATATAGTACATTTTAGAAAGGAGTATACTATTTAATAAATTCTGAGATTTTAATTTTTAATACAAAAATAGGAAAAATGATACAGAAATTTAATTATTAGAAAGAAGAAATCTTAGAATAAAGAAATTTTTATACTGAACATTTTAAAAAAATTAATAAGTTACATGATAAATGCTTTATATTACAGTTAATTTATATGTATAACTAATAATGTTCATTTTGAACTGAATGCATTAGCATTTAATTCCGATAATTTAATAGTGTTCTTTTTCAACTAATCATTCACAGATGCAGTCTCTGCATTAACAGCAGATAGCATCATTTGTCCAACTTTCACAACACTCATTATCATCAATAATAGCACATACTATTTTTTATTAACATCATCCAAAAGTTTTTGAGCTGCACACTTATTATCAAGCAAATTTTTCTTTTCTTTCTCAAGTTCATAAATTTTTCTAACAAGTGCGATATTTTAAACTTTTTTTCACAAGTCTTACTCTTCCTTTCTTTTCTTCTAATTGTGTAGCATCCTTTGATTTTTGCATGTATGATGCATATTCTGCATGAGATTTCTGAATATAATGCATAATTTCTTTGGTATATTGAATGGAGGAAACAGAATTGCCATGCATTTCAATAACATCATGACAAGTGAGTAAACTTTGAACTGCTAATTCCGATAAAGAAGCTCTCTCCTTTGTCACAACACAGAATTGTTAGTCGAAAAACCTCTTTTTGGTTGTGAATTTACTTTTAATAATGACAGACATGCTTTAATAACTCTAGAAAGAGTAGGATATTTTAAATAACCACCAGCATCTTTTATATTAAAAATTGCATTCCAATATTTACAGATATTTTGGTCATTATCATAATCATTCACAAGCAAAGTCGCATCTTTACACATGTAAAGAATCCACTCTGCATCTTATCAAAATCTGAAGAAGTTTTATTCACATGAGAAATATGTTGAATTAATCTGCTAAATGAGCTCCTAGACTATTCTTTTTTCTATTATAAGGAGACAAACACTGGAAATCTTAGAGTAAAGGATTTGTTATAGGAAGTTTTTGAAGCAAATGCTTTGAAGTTGCTATGTAGCAGCTTCTGATACTTTGTAGAAATGTTTTATCAGTAAGTTCTTCCAGCATTGCTTTTGAACCATGACCTACTTCAATCTTGTTTAAATTTAACCAACTTTTTCCTGAATCAACATTAATTTGTAGCAATTTTACTCCATTTTTTTCACAGATTTCTTTGGGATTTAAAAATTTAAACACGATACTGCGAACAAGTTCATTTAACTTACTGTACATCACATGTACTAAAGGTTCAACTTTTTGCATTAGAAGTAAATATGGTTAAAAAGTTTTACAAAAATTAAACAAAATGCCAGAGTCTTAAGGTCTTTCAAATGTTTTATAATCAGAAGATGTCTATCAGAAAGAGGATATTTCGACTCTTTAGGTACTTCAACAATAAAATATTCTTTTAGATCATATTGCTCATAGATTCTCTCACAAACTGGGTCAGTTTGTGTTCAAAGTTACTCAACTTCTCTCAACATGACGAAAGAAACTAAGTCTACATAAGGTTTTTTTCAGTATTTCCAACTGTAAGGAATGATAATCTTTCCTTCTTGCAGGAGATAGTTTGAAAAATTGATGCATATCTACAGAAAATCCATCAATAATACAATCAATTTTATCAATACCCTTACATAGTGCTCCATGGATTATGTGTAAGTAACATGTACACAAATCAATTAGTAATGGTTAACTTTGTCTTACTCAATTCACTATTTATTTGCTTTAAAACGGCTAAATTAACTCTTAAATTAACATTGACAACTGCATTAAATTTTCTAAATTCAAACCATTATATTCAATAAAATTTAATAAAATTTTTACAATTTTATTGGCTTTAGCATGTTCTAAAAAATGCAATTCGAGGTAACAAATGACATTTTTTTTCTCGTTTATCAGACCAATATGAGATGTAAATATCCAACTGTTTTTTTGTTTTGTAGTAGTTTCATTGAAAAGTAAAACAAAATATAAAGTGCTGATATTCCGAAAGAAAAGAGTTTTGAAATACAGAGCTAGTGCAAAATTAATCATATATCTGATTTATTTTGTCAAATAATTTGAGATTTTTGGCTACGGAGGAATCATCAATAATTTCTCCGTAAATATTAGCTAAATCTTTCAAAGAGTGTTTGATTCTTGTAAGAACTCGCAGCTTTTTGGTGTTTTAATCCATCTGCTTGAGCAAGCACTTGTCTAAAACCCATATTTAAAACACTGAATTTGCTTTTGCATACGAAGCACTCAGCAAAATGAACATCATCAACACTTCGGCACCATGTCTTAATTAGGCATTTACTACCATCTTGCAGTTACAATCAGTTATTGGAAAATTTCCTTTTCTTTGGTATTTTTTTAAAAAAAATTGTTTTCAAAAAATAAATTCTAAACTTGCTAATAAATGTTCTTTAAAACATCCATCAAAATCATTCAAAGTGGCGCGTTAATCATATCATCTCATGCCTGCGCATAAACGTAGGCAAATAATTCTTACAATTTTGCCATCATTATAAATAGTTGTATGAATACTAAAAATAGAATCTTTTGACTGTAACAGCAGAAAATAGAATTTAATGGTTAACCCAAACCTAAATTTTTTTTTTTTAATGTCACATTTGTGACCAATGGCCGAAAATGAGGCGGGGACGAATGTTTGGCAAAACTATTTCCGTTTGAAAGAGAACAAAAAAAGGGGAAAAGAATGTCTCTTTTTGCATAGAAAGCAGTTGAAAGAAAAAATACATTCCACTGGAAGAAAAATTTACTACTGAAAAATATAAAATTATTAATTAAAATTAAACTTTCAAAGCAATATAATAAAAAATTAAGGAATTGTAGGATTTCGCAAAATAAAGACGTTTCAGGGTGTTTTTTTAAAAAATCAGGAATTTAAGGAATATCAGGACAACTCTGAGCCCTGATAAAGATATTAATTATTTATTATATAAAAAACATTTAATATGTGCAATTGTGCTAATTTTTACCGAGCAATAAAAAAATTTTTAGTTACTTAACCATACCATTTTTTTAAAATTATAAATAAAAATATAGAAAATGTAATTGAAATAAAAGTACAAATTTCAAATTGAGCAGAATATTTTGATACATAAAATTTTTCAATTAATACAATATTTTCTAATTTTGGATTTATACAAATAAAAGTTAAGAAAAATATTTTTAAAAGTTACTTTCCACAATAAATTACTTTTAACAAACATACTTGATTAGAGAGCACAAAGTATAATTAAAGCTTTTAGAAATTTTTGTTAAAGCTTAGGTATCAGAACACTAAGTATATTTAGACTTTATTAACAATGACACAAGCACACATATGTTAATATGAAAAAAGGAACATTTTAATATTTAAATTTATTTCGTATAAAAATTCATTAGAGCTCTAAGATACAAATTTATAATTTAGATTATGTGGGAAATAGATTTAATATAATTAGTTTAAAATAACCAATGCTGAAATATCAGTTTAAAAAAAGTAAAATTTTTAACAAATAAATGTTTTTATATATGACTTTATTGAAAAAGTCAATTCAAATGAACAAAACAACTCAAGTATCACAGAAGAATAAATATATAAGATGAACAAACATAATAAAGAAATAAACAGAACAAAAAAAAGATAAGTGTTTGAGAATCTTTATTTTTTTAATGTATATATTGATATAAAATGAACAAAATTGCAATTCCTATTAATTACAAATCATTATCCTTTCCATTATTTAGTGTCAGATAATCATTTTACTAGTAATAGAAGAGATAATAGATAGTAATCTATTGTCTCTTCTATTACTAGTATGATTATTTGTCAATTAAGCAAAAATCCTAAATGTACTCAAAGTTAAAAGTTATCATTTTCTTGTATTTTAAGAACCCTAAATAGCACTGCTTAAAAACATTTGAATTGACAACAAAACCACACATTAGATAATTATTATTTTTAGTAATTTATGTTTAAACTAAAATCCCATTATATTAATATTAGAGTAAAAGTTTCTCTTTAAAATTTGAACAATGTTTTTCTAACTTTTAATCATTTTTAAAGTAAAAAATAATTAAGAAATATTTATGTTGAAAGTAAAAGCCTCACAAGAAATTAAAAAATCAAGAAAAATTAGGAATGAATTTAATGAAATGGAAAAGAAATCCCATCATTTATTGTTCATTAAAGATTTTCAAAAACTTTAATCAAAACATAAATAAAATTAGTTTTTTTTGAGTACCAATTATATTAGAAAAATATATAAGTTCAATTATATCATATTAAATAAATAGAAAAATATATTAAATTCAAAACAAGAAAGCAAATGTATTTCTTTGAAAATTATATTTTTTGTAAGCATGAGTTTCCAAAAATAATGAACTTATTATCATAGTGCGCTATATATATATATTTTTAATTCTTTCAAATCATCATTTCATTTACAAGAATTATTAGTTAATTCAGAAATACCTTCCAATATGTGTTGCTGTATCAATGCTTGACGATCTGGTCGTTTTTGAATTTTATGTTTTAGGAAATCTCCCATCTGAAAAGGAATATGTATCACAGACAAATTATTATTTTGAAAGTGCAAGATATATAATTGAAAATAAAATTTTTTTTATTTTACAATTAAAAAAAAATTTGTTTACTTAAAATTAACTATTGATATTCTCAAACCAATTTAGAATTATGTCAAACTCATGATAGAAATTTAACAATGAATTCACGCATAAAATTTTAAAATATTTTTTTGCAGAGAATAAAATTTAATGAAGAAAAGATAATATTGAAGTATTTCTATATTAATACATAATAAATTTTAAAAAAAAATTGGAAGTTTAAACAGAAAAGTAAAAAATCTATCTCATATACATAGAAGTCTTAAGACAATAATTCGTGGAAAAAAACTGTTGGTTGGGTTTTACGGCGCCAGATCCAAAAATAGACATGCTGCGCCAAAAAAAAAAAAAAAAAACTGTGTCAATGCAATCATTACAATGAGCTCTAGGAAAAGAAATTTTGAATTTAAATAACAAATCTTTCTAAAAATGTTATGAGGGGTAAAAATGTATTAAAATTACAATATATAAAGTTTTCTTGGCTTTTAATTTTATGGCCATTTTTTGCACACACAGAATAGCATGACTAAAACTTATGATTTATAGTAGATGAGTCACTACAACATCACCTTTTAAAGTGAGAATCAAACCTATGAATTATTAACTTAATTCTAGAGTTCAAAGAGATATTATAATACACTCGTTTGTCAATTACAACTTAAAAAAAATAATTAGAAGTTAATTAACTATTTAACAATAAAAATTATTTAAATATTACTTATTTAATATACATTTAATGAAAAATTTGTTATTGCTTACATGGAAGATGAATCTCAAGTTATGATAATTTCATACAAATAAAGTACAAGAAAATACAATAAAGACAAATTACCTTAGCTCTTTCAAGCTTTTGTCGTTGTTCATAGAAATGTGGAGGAACTTTTAAGGCTGAAAAAATTAAAATAATTAACATAAATAATACATTAATCAAATATCCTTTATGGTATAATTATTAAAAATACTAACATGGTATAATGCCTTGGTCCACCAATTGATTTATTGGTCTCCGATTCATCAACTTCATTTTCAATGCTATAACAAAATTAAAATACCTTTAATAAGCTTAAAAATCTATGTCATTTTTTTTTTTTTTTAAGAAACTTTATTTAGAAAATACTGAATCTTGAATAACTATTAACATTAATGAAAGTTACATTCAATTAAGAACTATTTTTAATGTATTTTAAGTGAATTTTAAACATTTCAAGATGAAAATATTAACAAATGCATTTCAATTTTTGAAAACTGAATTATGTTCTTTTATATTAATTTCACTGAAAAGACATTTTGAATTGGCTATAAATATTTCACAATAATTGAAGGTTAAAAATCTTTAAAGGGAAGTATAAATTAAAGAAAAAAGCAAAATTTTATGCATAATAAGTATATTTATTTTACACATACTATTATATACATTCTATATGCTAAGATTGGTAGTATGTAACAGTTTCTAACAATTAAAATCTTAAGGAAATATTAAAATTATGGCATAATTATTTAATGTAAAAAAAAAACAACCCTAATGTTAAAATTTACGTCAGTTTCATATTAGAACAAGTCAAACTACTTTTTATACATTAAATGACATTTAAAATAAATATTCCACAAAAATATATATTTTAATATTTTTCCCCTTGACTAAAAGTCACAATTAAAAGCAGTACATTTTGTTTTGAATTTAAAATAAAATTTATACCAAAATATGTTTTACAAATATCATTAAAGTTAGTTAATATTTTATTAATCACTTTAATAATAGAGAATTTTCGTTTCCAATTCAAGAAACAGCTCATCAACTAAAATATAAAAATAAAATTTTCAAAAATAAAATCATTTTTGAAAATTTGATTTTTATATTTTATTTTTTACTGAAGACTATTAAATGAAAATTAAGTAAATAAAAAAGAAAATTTAGTCTCAAAAATTAAGAAAAGAAAAAATACAAGAAATATTTTTCACTGAAGAGATCATACTGCTAAATTTAACTAAATCATATTTTAGATAAATTTGGAATACATTTTGTATATAGTTCCCAACAAAGTTAAAATAAGTTGACATTTAAAAGATACTGTAGATGAAATATCTCATTTAAAACTTGGCAAACAATGTTATAAAAAAAAAATTCTGAATATTGATTAATACAGGCTTATAGTAAAGATACTAAATATATATTGTATACGAACAGCAATGCAAATTTCTAATTTCTTGCAAATTTGAAAATGTTTATCAAATTAGAATAATAATCAAATAGTCTATCTTTAAATCAGCATACTAACAACTCACAATATGCTCTGTAAATATTATCTGTAATCAATTTTCATTCTTAATATCTTACCAAGGAGACTGCATCTATATTCATCCAAAACATTTTGCATGGTTTTCTTTGATATATTAATATTAAACATTTATGATTTGATTAAAAAATTTATAGCTTTCACTTTTTAGTTAAAAAAAAATAAATAAATATAAAAAAAAATAATAAAATAAAAATTACAGTTTAAAAACAAATGAATCTTTAAAAAAGCAAAAAAACATAGCAAGTCTTTTTTGGAAAACGTGATAAAATTTTTAAAGTATTATAAGAGAAATATAATAATTTAACATTAAAACTAAATGTTTATGTTAAAGATAAACTGTTAATTTGAATTTAAATTAAATTTTAAATCAAAATTATGAAATTAAATATTTTTAAAAGAAAGTTTATTCCTTTGTTTTACTATAGAGAATAGTTAAAACATACTCATTTAGCACAAATTATTATAATTTCTATACTAATTATTATGCTTAACATTAAGAACTGATTCTATTAATTATATATACAATTTTCATAATAATTAACATGTTTCAAAATACAAAATTAATAACAAGCAAGAACATTTGAAACAAAATATAACAATACCTAAAAGGATAATTTTAATAAACTCAGTAAACATATTTCATTGTTAACAGTAACAACTCGGTTGTATTAAAAATAAGAATTCGTCCAGTAATTTCAAAACTTACATTCCTTGTTCTTATCCATAGCTTGTTGCAGGGATGCCTCATCCACTTGAGCTTTAGGTGGGGACATAGAATCTCGAACACTATGAAAAGAATTTATCATGCTTTGTATGGCACGCTCCTTCTCATTCATGACTGAGGGCCTCACATAGTAAACAGATAAGAGACCAGTCAACTATTGACGAGGTGAAATTTTTCAAGCAGATAATGGAAAAGTCAATCATCCATTGGCTAAAATAAATTTTGAGACTTAAAAATTAAAGAAACCAGTATAAAGAAGAAAAAAATATAAAAAGTTTATATTTCTGAAATGGCACTTTCCTACAACTAGCAGTTTTGTGTTGAATCTCATTAAACACATTTAATAGCTCTAAAACAGGAAAATCATACATTGTTTACATTAAGAACAAAATCTATCATTTTATTGAAATTGGTTAGCCTATTGAAAAGGGAAGAGAACAGCAATAAAGAAAAACAAAATTTACATAAAATTATTTTTGTATATTACATTGTAATAACAATGTTTGTATCCATGAAGTGAATCCAGAATTCATGAGCTTACCACGACTTCATATCTCGAACTTTTTTTATTATACTTTTTTAATTTATTAAAATTATTATATTTTCAAACCAATATTCACCTTTTGAATACAGAATTATTTGAAGACTAAGCAGAGGAGATGAGTGCACTCATGAAATGTACCCAAAGGGTTAAAGAATCTATAAATAACCATTTTTAATATAATGAGCATAACACAGGAAATAAAACAAGTTAAATAACAAGATTTATACAACTTATTTTCAACCAACTTTCCAATGCTTGCATGTATTGAAATGTTTACGACCTCAGTAAAAGAAACTTATTTCCTTCCTTTTTAACACTTTTTCACTTTAATTGATTTTATTAAAAATAAAAATTTCTTTTAAATTCACATACAAAATATAATGTATCTTAAAAAAAATTCAGGATGTTTTCACTGTTTCAAACATTCTATTGACATTCTGAAAGAAAAAGAAATGCTTGTAGGAAAAACTTTAAAATATATTAGAAAGATTAAATAATAGACATAATACATTATTAATTACCAATAAAATTGGTATACGTGGAGATAAATGAATAACGTAATCACTCAACACAATGAAATAGGCAGCACCTATATATGAGAAATTTCTGGCAAAATTGTTAGAGTGACAATATTTACAACAACAGTAATTTTAAGAGACATTGAACAAGGTCAATGCTCAAGAGAGGAGACAGAAATGAGATCTGGCATCCTTTGCAACATGCTGTTCAGAAATATGGTTCACTCTTATGGATTTGTACAAATAGTTAGAAAGACTTGTGGTATGAACTGCTTCAGACACTAAATGAATTCATGTCTAATCATGTGGTAGCACTTCTGGTTGCTTATGAAGGACCCACAGAGTATTAGGTACAATTAAAATAGACTGTGTGGATGGTATTGAGTGTAAAATAGATTTTTGGAGCCACTTACCCTTCAGCTTTTAACATGTTTCCTTCAAATAGCATTAAAGGAGCCTCACACTTTCGAGGAACTGAGAAAAATATAACTTCTGTTTTAATAAAGACTTTATATACATGAGACAATCCTCTTTATCATAAGAATACTTCAGAATGGAAATCCTTAATTAAAAGTGGAAGAATCAAATTGTTCAACCCCTTGTTTAGACAATTAACTGCACTAAAAAATGCTGACAGTACAACTGTATTAAACAATGTTGACATTAAAAGAGAAAAAAAAAAAAAAAACAGTTAATGAATCATTACAATGGAAAAAAAAAAGCACTTTCAGATCAAAGTATATCCCAAAAAAAATAAAAATTCACAAAATATGTAAATAAATTTTTTTCATTTCAGTCAAAAATATGAAAAAAACTGATAGCCACACATTTAGGTAGCTGAAAAAAGTGAAAAATTTTAAATCAGAAAATTTAATTGAAAGTAATTATATGAACAATACCAGTGCAGTACTGGGCATTGTTCTAAAAAAAATCATAAAATTAAATAAATTTTAGTGTTTGGAAATCAAAATTTAAACAATCTTAAATTTTATCAAATTATATTTTCTATCATTAACTTATTTGGGGATGATAATATGAAAAAATTATTACATATATACTTTTTTTTTTCCCCAAATACCTAAGCTCACTATGTTCTACTGCTAGATCAGCTGGGATTAAGCCTGGAACCTCATAATGTTAAACAGGGAGGGGATAAATGTTGTACTTTTTATTTCTGCATGAGTATCTGTCAGGATCAGTGCCTGGGAGTTTTCCAGGATTTTCCCTTTGCAATACATGAACACAGCCTACATCTTATGGAAAGTTCTTCTGAAATGCAATTTGTGCAGTGGGTGCTAAAACGTCTTATAAGGGGCAACATTAGGCTGTCCACTAAGTCATGCCAAAAAAACGTAGGTATTTTTAAATAGTTCAGCCTGAATGAATAAATGGAGTAATAATAAAAGTTTAACTTTATGAAATTATATAAAATATTTACATTATTCATTTATAAACAATTATAATAAAGAATAAATATTCACATTTTGTTAAATAATATAATTTTTTTGGATTCATAATTTTAGTTTATTTTTTATTGAAGTAAAAAAGGAAATTTCCAATCAAATTTAAAGCGATTGTTTATATCATTATTAAAAAACATCAAAAACATTTACTTTTTCTTTTCGGCAGCTATTACAACTGCATTGAGGAAAGCGAGATTGATCTTAAGTAGGCATAATCAAATGATGGGCAACAGCGCCACTTCATAAATCTTCGTTTGAGTGCAAAAGAGCTTGCCCAATTTACTCGGATTTTAAATCCACGTGATCAGAGGCAAGACATCCGGTATGCTATTAATTTTAAAATCCTATTCAATCCAAGCGATCAGCGGACGCATTCTTTGGAACGATGTTTACAGAAGAGAAGAAAGGAGTTTAATATAAAACCGTGATAAAAGACTCATTTGCCCTACAGAGGTTGGCGGGTTAAGTAGATAAATAACGCCGCTTACGTAATCTTGAATGTGTTTAGGCAGACACGATTTTTGCACTGGAATACTTTGGATAACTGTAATAAATACATTTTGTACGAAAATAAAAAATGTCCGAAATAGTTTAAAATTCCAAGTTTTAGGATAGCAGCGTGAAACTCGGTTAAACCTGACCAACACAACAAGGTTTCATTTATCGTCATTTTTCGGCACTAATAACTGAAGGACTTAACTATTCAGCAATTGCAATTCAACTAGAACAAAGCAGTGTGTAAAAATTTTAGCTCTCTTTTCATTTATTAGACCAACAGAAACAAAAATTAGATGTTCGAAATGAATTGCCATATAAGTCCAGACGAGTGTCTTTCCAATTTTTGCTTCATGTCGGATACAATTCAAAAGTGTCAAAGCTGGGCAATATTCGGTTTTAAATTATTCTTTTTAAGGTTTCTATGGGCATATTTCTCCCACAAACCGAGACAAACTGAAATTACCATCAAATTTTTTGAAGCAGCACAAAGAGTATAGCACTGTTTGTTCTTTTAAAAAATTCAGAAAATTAAGCTGTGTATTACATTACGACTAGCTTGTTTACGTTCTTAACACCGGTGCACATCGAACTAGTAATGGAATGGAAATCGAATTTACGAGTTGTTCAACAGAAGATCAAAGCGCTATTCATCATCAATTGAATTACAAGCTTAAGAGATTGAATTCCAAAATAATTGTTCTCGTTATTCGATAAAAAGCAATTTGATGACAGTTGAAAAATTAACTTTTGTAACAAACATAAAAACTTTACAAATGCGTATTGACTTTATGAAGTAAAATACTCTAAAATAAGACATCAAAATCAAACATGGAGTTTTCAGCTATTTTTCATTCCAGGAACTGAGAATTGCATGTTTATTTCTATCGCTAACATTTCATGGGTTCTATTCCCAGCATTTCGAAACAGCAAGTTCCGGCTGAATCATACGAAAGGTGATCATCCTATGCAAAAACAGAAGAATCTCTGTAGTGAAAATTGCTCCTCGTAAAATAACAAACTTTATTACTATTTTAGTAATTGAGATTAACGAAAGATAATATGGAGCTAGGTCAAATACATAAATCCTGTAATTTCATACATTAGAAATTACCATTTAGGAAAATTTAAACTATTTAAACTTATATACAAACTTCTTCATATTCTTAAAATTATAAGTCATTAATTAACAAGTTAATTAGGTACTTGCGTATTAACGAGAAAATTAACTCTTAATCTATAGTTAAATTTTATTCATCATGAAAAGTTTACATGAGAGCTTAATCTAGTTATCTATAATCTATATCTAGATCTAGTTAGAGTTAACTAATCTATAATCTATATCTAGATCTAGTTACTAAAAATCTATAATCTAGTTAGTTATGAAAAGATTTCTTATAGTATAGTTTATTTATAATATTTTTTTATATATCTTAAGTTAATTAGAAATTTCTTTGATTAAAAAGCAGCTAATACGCAAGCACCGTTAATTAACATGCAACGAATTACTACGACAGTTTATCTCGAGTTTCTGCCGTAGATTCAATATTTTTATACCGAACACAATTTCTTCCTTAACATGAGTCATATCTTATTAAATTCGTTAATATAACGCACTGCTGAAATATTGCAAGAAAACTCAAAAACTGTCCAAAAATAACCCATTCAGTTACCATAGCAAAGCTGCTTATATATATATATATATATATATATATATATATATATATATATATAT
>JAPDSC010161161.1:86076-100743 GCA_026290005.1 Latrodectus geometricus
TATATATATATATATATATATATATATATATATATATATATATATATATATATATATATTAAATCTTTTTAAATAAGTTAAATCCCATTAAAATAAAAAAAAACAAGACTTCGATAGCTTCACGAATTAACAGCTGCAGCGACTGTTTTAAATTCAAGGTCAGTAAATCACTCTTAAGGCCGCTGTCTGAGGTTGCGTTGCTCATTTCCACAAATCAGGAGGCATCACTTACGAAAATTAACCTCAAATCATAATTCCTCACGAATAACTTAATACGCATTACAATTCATACGAATATCGTGTCATACAGTTACACACCTTTATTTTGAAAATTAAGTTCATGGAACATCTGAAATTAAAACATCTCGCTAACTTATTACGCCAAAAACTGGAGACATTAAAATATTAACCATTTAAGCAAATATTTTAAGTAACCAAGATTCTCTTGATAATAAAGACTTTGTACATTGTCAAGTACCTTGCGCAATAAAACAAACTTATCTAAATCTTCATTGGTTACTAAGAGAGGAAAAAAAGCAACAGAAAGAAGCTGATCAGGAGAAAAAAACTCGAAAAATGAGTTTCAGAGCCATTCCAGAAAGCCGAAGACACTTTCTGGATTATCTAGAGCGTTACTTTCAACCTTTTTCTGCGAAATTCTAGTTTAGGCAAAATAAATGCTAAACGGTATTTATTGTTATTTTCTCCGACCCTACGTCGCCAAAGCATTCAAAACCAGCTACAACGTGAAGTAGATACAAATGATGGACATACAAAAAAAACTTGATTTATTATTGGAAAATAACCACGAAATCCTTGTTTCTATAGGCTTTTTACATCCTCAAGGCAGAGATAGTCTCAAGAGTGGTTAGACTTGATCAATAATTCAGCAATTTTTTTTTTCTCAATGGTGTCACAAGATATAAAACGATATTATTTAAGTAAATCTAGCAGCCGTAAATTCGCAAGAAGCTGTTAGAGAAAGAGAAGAATATGATGGAAGTTTTAGACATGATATTCTGTATTTGGAAATTAGAAATTCATTTATTCAATATACCATCATACAAATCAAAATATGTCAGAGATAATTAAACATTTTTAATGTTTATTTGAAAGTCGTAGAAAAATTCTCAGAAATAAGCCTAGATTTTTTTTCAGTTCATCTTAAATTTTTAATTACTGATAAACTAAAAAAAAAAAAAAATGTTTATACAGTATTAGAGAAATATCTGTTGAATGGGACATTTTCATTTCGTTTCATTTTTCAATAAAAAAATTGGATATATATATATATATATCCAACACTAGAAGCTTTTGAAAGATTTTTAAAATGAAATCTTAAACCAACCTTTGTATTGAATTTTACTAATATTATTGCACTATAATAAAAAGTTTTCCCTGGGTAAAATTTTTAATCATTGACAATATTTATGAAGATTATGTTGCACAAATCAAATTATAAAATGGCCTTTGTAAATTAATTGTATTTTAGAAATATTTAAAAACATTTAAGTTTAATTCAAAGACTGGTTGATAAGATTTCATTAGATTTGATTTGTAGAACTTAATGGCGCAAGGTCCGATTAGGGACAAATTGCGCCACGCTTTAGGTTCAATATAATTTTACTTTTTATTATTAAAATATTTGTAACCAAAAATTTAAATATAGTTTTTGGTTATAAAATCACTGGTAAAATGTAAAAGGTGTTAAATTCAATCTAACTTGCCAGAAGATAAAAATTATATATTGTTTAATAAACCTATGATACGTAAAAAGGAAAACATTAGGATTTGGGCTTAGACCAATTAAAATTTCCAAATTTAAAGGTAGACTAAAAAACAATGAACGATCGTCTTTAAAATCAGGACATTCGATTAAAATATAAATGGAATATGCAACACTACATTTTATACAGTGTGATGGATGTTTGTTGAAAAGTGTTTGTGAGTAAATCTCGTGTGACCGATCCTGAGGAGACAATTTGACATCTAAATTCTTAATATCGGTAAAGGCAACTTTGGGATCACGAAAAATAGAAGCCAATTATGCTGCTCTGTCCGCCATTTCATTTCCAACATTTTCCATGTGACTGGGAATCCAACAAAAAAATATGACATCAAAACCACTGCTGTATAATATGGTAGTTACAACAGGATGACAATCACCATCAAGATTACTCAACTGTCTTAGAGCACTCATACTATCGGCATATATGCAAAAACTACGATAGCTAGTTAAAAGTTGGAAGGCATATACAATAGCAGTAGCTTCAGCCGTATAAATACAACAAGTATGGTGGCCCTATAGCTGTAAGTGATATTATTTAAGATACCACCTTTGAGTATTGAAGGCGGTGGTGAGCAAATAGTTGCTGGTAAATGATTGGAGAAGTGTTGCATTTAACATAATTAGCAAATGGATTTAAAACAATGTTTATAGTGTTCCAAGGAGGTAACCCCAACAAGTTAGAAGGTACAGGCTGTATATCTGAGAGGTTCGATTCTGAGATAGAAGATTGTATCCTCTCTGTAGAAGGAAAGATATTGTGGGGCGAAAAACGTAAAGTCTCTTCAGACTAAGGGCAAGTTTAGTTGAATGATGGGGAATTGATATGATTTTAAAATAACAGTTTGATAACTGTTTACGTCGTAAGTGAAGTGGTGGCTGTAGACAAATCACATATAAACTTTGAGCGGGTGAAGTTCGGAAAGCACCTGAGCAAATTCGAAGAGCAAGATGGTATACAGGGTCTAATCTACGAAGAACAGAAGCTCTTGCCGACCTATATACAATACAATCGTAATCTGTTCGAGATAATATGAGAGACTGATAAGTTTTGAGCAATATTTAAAGATTCGCACCCCAAGAAGTATTTGAAAGTACTTTTAAAACGTTTAACGACTTTTCAGATTTTTTCTTTATATCCTATACTATAATACAAGGAATGGTTGCCAAGTCGAAAATCGCCCCAGAATTAATAAACTCCGGGAAACTTGGGGGTCTGGGGTTTTTGGCCACAAGGAATCGATTGGCACCGGTTTTCAAGCGCTACGGTCGAGCAGTTCGGAGTTACAGATAGAATATTTTCAAACTTTATTAGTTCGCCATAATGGCTATAGATAGCAGCACTTAAATTTTCTTTATTGCCTAATAGGTTTCAAGCAGTAACGTGCTGTCATCTATAGCCAATATGGCGAACTAATAAAGTTTCATGACCACACGATTATTTTTAAATCACAAAATTAAGGTAAAACAAATATAAAAGAAAAAAATAAGGATAACTTCGATATTTTTACTAAATTTTCTTTTAAAAAAGTACGATTCTAATTCCACTGCTTTTTATTAAGGGAAATTTGTTTATGAAATTTTGAATTTAACGCTCGTTCGTTAACTAAAAAGATCCGTTCTTTTTGATTCGTTCAAAATTCCAATTTCCAAATATTCGAATCTTCAAAAAAGCATATAAGGAACTGATTTCTATTTCAAATCACCGTCAACAAAGTACGACATTTCAACATTCATCAGATTTCAAGCTACATTTTCAACATGCAGAACGAACCTTTGTATAGAATAGTTCCCTTTCCAAACTCTAACTTTGTTTAGAATAGTTTACAATGGTGCACTTTAACCGGTTATCTTTTCACCAATGGTTTCACAAATTTTTTTTATGGCATGTATTGTTTTGGTAAGTCACAATTGAAAATTTAAATCTTCAAGTTAGCTTCTATACCTGTTTTCTCCGAGCGGAGCTCGGTCACCCCCGCTGGTATATAAAATGTGAGAGAGAAAAGTAAGCTTTTTGTCAAATGTTACTCCAAGAAATATGATTTCAACCATTTTTATAGTTGTGTTTGTTATATTGATGATTGGATCAGCATAAAGCCCAGTTTTATGGCAAATATGTACACATTTATTTTTAGTTGTAGAAATTTCGTATCCATTCCTATCGCACCAGGAAACGATGTTATTTACAGTAAATTGTAATTTTCGTTCGAGTATAGGAATACTGGGGCCCTGACAGGAAATTTGTAGATCCACATTTAATGAACAATGAATGGAAGGTTGAAGAGTACATTTCCCGTGTGCAAAAAGCACGAGGGCCCTAATTAAACCAGAACGTACATTTTAAAGTGGATTCCGAGATACTACAAGCATACAAACACAAGGTGGAGTTCGAATCAACGAGTTGTTGAACCGAAGACCAGAGCGCTAACCGTAACAGCAAACAGGATGGAACCGCAGAGCTTAAGCACAGAAGAATACAATTTGCTATTAAACTCCC
The DNA here is from genome assembly GCA_026290005.1 of Latrodectus geometricus. Lineage (NCBI taxonomy): Eukaryota > Metazoa > Arthropoda > Arachnida > Araneae > Theridiidae > Latrodectus > Latrodectus geometricus. The sequence continues at coordinate 90,360 of JAPDSC010161161.1, forward strand.
AATGAGCACAAAATATCAGAGTTTTTTTTTTTTTTTTTAAATGGATTTGGAACATGGATTTTTTTTAATGGGTTTTATTTATATACACATCATTTCAAGAAACAGGGGAAATTCTGCGCATTTTGATTACGAAATGAAAGGAGTAGACATCTTGACAATACAAAAAGACCACAAAATAAAATACAGGTTATTTTATCGGCCGACTAACGAACAGTTGTCTTAACACTTATTTTTACAACAAGAGCATTTCTGAATTTCATCAAGTGTCAAAGATTTTTTTTTCTAATAAACCATAAAATTCTTACTAATAAAACTTTAAGCCCCTATTACATTAGAGTTGCCGATATTTCATTTTGAGCAACTTCCATAGACTTAACATTACATGACGTCACAGCTCGATTTTCGGCAACTCGAGCTCATCGTCCAATGAATGTTTGAGATTTCTATTAGGTTTGCTATAAGTAAATAGATGTTTTACTAGATTTATTAACAGATCGCTTTTCTGGCTAACATTTTTAAGGTTGCCATATTTTACTCTGTAGGTGTCCAGATTTCATGATGAATTCTTATTTGGGAATTTAATTTGTAGCCAAAATTTGTTTACATTACGCCATCTTGCTATTGTTTCACTCAATTTTAGCGTTTGAAACTTCACGTTTAGAATGATAAGAGCTAATCTTTGTCGACGTGAAAAGTAAAAATATCTGGTTAAAATATTTCTTAAAACTTTTGTGTTAATTTCCTAAAATAAATAATATTATCAAGACCTAAAACAAAACTGGTATTTTGAAAACATAATATTTGTTTATAGTTTTAATAAAATTAATAGATCACTCAAACAACACAGGTGAAAATTCTTATAACGTGTAAACACATCTTTATAACGATGATATTTTAACTTTAATTCGGACGCTATTTCATCATACGTTCTTTGTTTTAATTTAGTTAATTTATATTGGGAATCTGAATTATCCCATATATGAGGCTTTACTCTTATCATTTCAATAAAATCAATTTCCATTTCTTTTGTCCATTCAACACAGATATTTGCCATTTTCAAGTATATATATTTATTACATGCACTCATTAACAATAATGAAAACATGTTATTTCTTGGCATCTTATTATTTCCGCTTGGCGAAAGTAAAAGACAACACCAGTTCCGTTGATCATCTATTGGCGATACGAATTGCTCGAGTTGCTGCTGCATTCACAAAAAAATTGCTTATTTTCGGCAATTCTTAACGCCAATAACATTAATTTGGCATAAAATTTGGCGAAAACTTGGCAATGATCAAATTTCAAATACGCAGCTGTAAAAAAAAAAAATTCTGAAATATCATTGGACGACGTGTCCGATTTGCTGAAAATCGAGCTGTGACGTCACGTAATGTAAGTCTATGGGAGTTGCTCAGAATGAAATATCGGCAACTCTAATGTAATAGGGGCTTTAGAAATCGCTTACTCTGTCACTTCTTCGTTTCTTTCAGGGTACTGCCCATAAAAGTCATTCATTCCATGACATCTGAAAGATACAGCATACAACCGCACAGACAGTTTATTTCCTGATGTCGAGAGAGTTTAACCACTTAACAGTTTCGTTTTTCTGCCATATTATGTGCAAAAATAAGCACATTTTTTATAAACAATTTTGTATTAAAATCGATTGTATAAACTCAAATCCTCAGTCAAAATTGTTTCAAGTATTGCATTCATTAATTTATTTTAAATTTTTAATTAAGCGAAAAAAATGGCATTTTTACTTAAAGTGGGGTTTTTTAAGAACAACTAACTGAACTATAAAGAACATTTTCCGTCACTAGAGAAGTGCGATAACGAACTTTCACAACTGCCGGAATCATTAAGCGAAATTTCCGATTCACTGTCTGATCCAATATCAGAATTATATTCTGTAATAAGCCGCTCACTATCACTCATTGTAACACAAAATGAGGAATGAAAGTATTCGCAACACCTGATACAGATAGAGCCATCTATTAGAAGCAATGGAAACTAAAAAAATGAGAAAAAGCCTGGCAAATCAGTGGAGCGGCGCTCGGGCAAATCAAAAAAGTCCCCTTTCGCTGCTCCCGAGCGGCGTTCGGGCAAAACTGGTAAGCGGTTAATTGTTCTCAGTAATAATTCAATTCGTGTGAGTGCACCGGCAAACTTTCCTGCATCTCGCCCAGAGTTAGGCTTTAGGTGATGGTCGTCATTTAGAAGCGGGGACCCCTCCTTGACACTTTTCACTTCATATTTCTTCAATACATATTGACAAGAAACTTTTGATGGTCTCCCTCTTAATGTAAATTGAAACCTCTAACAAAATACTTCAAAGTAAAATATTCTAAATTTTTTGCATACGAAAGGCTGATTTTACTCAGAACTCAAGTGATTAATGTGAAGTTCAATCGTCATTCACCTGCCCATTCCGCACCCCACCGGCCTCATACATCTCCAATCACACGAGTTTTCAGAATCATACTTTTCTTTTGACTGATCGTTGTGATTTTTAGGTCCTGAATGTTCATCGTATTTATGATTGTACAAGTTTGTAGTTCGGATGGATAACCGTAGTGGCACAAAGAACTGTGGAATTGCAGGCCAGAACCAATTGCCAGTTCGTGCACAGATAGAAAGATCACTAATACGCACATTCTTACCCCATCTTGACATGAGTAAACATATAGACCAGGGATGGCAAAGACGTCGACCGCGAAGACATTTTAGGTAGTCCACGCGACTATCACGATAATGAATTCGGATATTAACAATTTAATTTATGACATAGAATCAATGAATTAATTAAAATAAAAATTTGCTACAGTCTTCGCTTTAAAACCCAAAACAAACTGTGCAAAGATTTACGATTTAAAGATTCATGATTAAAGGTTTACGACTTAAAACCTAAAACGGCCATGATGAGAGCGATTAAACATTCAAAAAAACTATAGATAGGTATGCATCTCAATAAAGAAAACATGAATTGAGAAACTTCAAAAACATGGAGGAAGAGTGCATCCATAATCCGAACCGAGACTTCGCTTAATACTTACTTGTTTTGTTCGAAGAATTTGAAAGAAGATTCGCCGATTTAATTAGGTTGATAGAAATACTCAATTTTAATGATATTTCCATTTAATGAAAATGTCAACATTGATGGAGTATCTGAAAAAGTAGGACATTTAATAGATATCACATCAGTCACAGTCGAGGAAGAAATTGTTAAATTAAGATGCGATATATTTCTTAAATCCAGAGCATATTTAGCGATACTGATTTTTTGAAATTAATTTCTGAGGAAACGTTTCCAGATATTTACATATTTAGTATTTGAAATCATACTTTGGATCGAGGTATCTTTGCGAATCTGCTTTTTCAACCATGAACAAAAAACTAACATTGGTCTCATTTAACAGATGAACATTTAATTTCGCGTTTATGCATTGCAATAAGCTCGTACCAGCCACAATATGATAAACTTGTCGCAGATATACAGTGACAAATTTCAACTAAACGAAGTGAATAGGATGGTCAGTTTTTGATATATGAATACTTTGATTTTCTGTAAATTTTTATTTTGTAAACATTAAGTTTTTTTTAGAAAAATTACATAATTTACCATATTTTCTTGTTACCGAAAATAAATATGTACGTTAATTCAGCTCTGACATTGGTAGACCGCCTTCAATTTTTTAAATGTGGAGTAGACCCCGGATCCCAAAAGTTTGGCTACCCCTGATCTAGACAATGGATGGTTTGAGGTTCAACGGGCCTTATTTGTAATAGGTAACTTGAACAACATGTAAAGAATTCAAAATTACTATAAACACCCTAACTCAGAACAGAAATCGAATCCACGAATTGTTAAGTTGAAGGCCGCTAGTCATACATTAGTCTGTATGACTAGCGGCCTTCAACTCGACTATCACTCGACCATCACTGGTACTGCAAGTCGAAACTAAGAACCGTGGAGTTTAGCCCAGACAGCAAATCATTTAGTTAGCAACTCAATCTACCAAATCATTCCAGTCATTTTGATTCGAACATTGAAAATCCACCAATAATGCAGCCAAAATATAATTGATCGAATATAATACTCACGAAAATTTGAGCTTTCTTTTTACACAATATACAGAGAAATAACTTCAAAACTCATAAAGTTTATAGAAAAGTGTAGTGCGAGTTAGATTAATACGAGAAGTCATTCGATATTTTGATTAGATTTCAGTACTTTAAATTGTGTGACCCTTCCGAACATGACGCTGAACTTAAAGTAACATTCGTCAAGTTCTCTGAAAACAAAGACAAGGGCAATATAATGAAAGCTCGTCCCTTTTCAAAGAGATTCATTCAATCCTTAACTACACCCCGGCTGCCTAAATTATTATAATTACTTCATCAATAAGCAATAATTCAAGACATTTCTTCCACTGCACGCCGATTTCTAACCTTCTGCATGTAACACATACTACCACAAGATAATTCCATTTTAAGATTTGGCGCCATCACCCCCCTTATTTTTTGATGGGCCGATACCGAGAAGTCTTTATCTGAGAGCTCTGCCTTTCCAGCTTATGCAACCTGCATACAAATATACAGGTAAGACGAGTCCCTCGTCACGTGAGTGAGAAAAAAAAAGCAACTGGCTAAGAAAAATAAATCGAGAGCTTGTGATTCAGGCAATTAACGAGAGAGAGAGAGAGAAAAGTGACACGGCCTTGACACCCAGTTACTTCGTGATTTAAGCAGCGTCAAAAACGAATAATTAAAATAAAAAAAAAAGTCTCTCCATAAACTGCACGATGGAAAACTGCGTGTGGAGACGCAAAATTTGTTTTAATGAAAAGATTAAAAACAAAAAAACTGGATCTTTAATACTTCTGTAAGGACCCGTGGGGAATAGCGTTTATTTTGGAACAACAATGTTTTAACAGCACATATATCGTCCCACACATTTTCAGATTAACAACCTGTGAACCTAACATCAGCTCTCATGATGGTACTAGTTTTAAGTTCATTACAAAAATTTTATCTGCAACATTAATACACATATATTGCTTCCAGTGGTAATAGAGTACTGAAAACTACACATTTTCATAATCTTTTTATTATAGAACTACACTGGGAATTCCAATGTAAGACCTTTATAGACTTGTTTTGGTTCTGGAACTTTTAAGCAAAGATATATATTAGTGTATACAGAACACATTTATATTGCAATACAAATTTATTGGTGGTTTGATAATGATAAAAAAAAAGTGTATACACAAGACGAACGCTTCGTGGAACTTCTCAAGATTGCGCAAAGGAATTTTAAAACTTTTCCTGGTAAGAATAAAATCGCTGTTTTATTCTTAGTAGTAAAATAAGGCAAAAACTTTTGGTCTAATAATTTCTTATTTTACTTCGATGCAATACAGAAATTTGATGTGGCTTGACTTTGTCACTCAATGGTCATTTTTTACGTTCAAACTTACAAGCTATTAAATTGAAAGCCAGATCACTAAACATTTGGCTTGGCGTCCTTTGATGGGAAGTGGAGAAAGGGATTTGTGTCATTTTACAGTCATATTTTGCAGATGAAGTATAAATAAAAGCGGAATCTGCGGTTTAAAATGAATTCCATACCACTAGAAACATTAGTAGCCCAGGTGAGAATCGAACCCACGAACTGGAAACGGAAGGGCGTATCACAAAAATATAAAATAATCTGCTCTATAAAGAATATATAACTACGAATCTTGTATCTCAAACGGAATTTCCATTAATCTCGAAGGAATTACACGATAAATTAGCTTGCGTACCCACTAAAATTTCAAATCTTTTATGAGGTACATTGATATAGAAATAATACTGGCAGTCATAGATAATCACAGCCGTTTGGAGATACGGAAAATATAACTCGTTTTATAGCCAAGTTATAGAATATAGGGCGCTATAACAATATCAATATAGGGTTTCAAAAAAAGTATATGTTTCCGTATAGCCAGATCAGTACAGAATATAAGGTTTTTTAGTTGTTAGAATTAGAATAATTAAAATAGAATCATTACAGATTAATATATATATATATAAACAGATCTTTGATGTCACATCAACATGCACTGCTAAAGAATATAGGTTCTTCTGCTAAACAAATTTATAAAATACGTCTTTTTATGCCACGTCGTGACAAGGTTATTAGTTAGTTGCCTACACCCATTTTACACACGAGGATTCATTTAACCAATTTAAAATGAGTTCCAAAGCATAAGAAATGTCCGGGCTGAGAATCGAACTTATGAGCTGTCTAAGGCAGGCCGCAAATTCGTAGATGATCGCATGAGACATGTATCGAGAGACAAGCCGAAGATCTCGCGAGATTCACATGAGGCCAAATGACATCACAAATATCTTACCAACGTCAAAAAATGGGCGGAGCGCGAGACAAATCTGGATATCGAGCTGGTTTGAAATATCTGGCAACTTTCCGCGAGACAGAACTAATTTCAATTTCCACAGGAAAAATATACCACGTTGATATCGAGAATACAAGTTATTACAAGTTTACATTTGAAGAAAGGGAGGAGTTAATTATAAATCTTTATAGAGGTAATAATATTTTTTTTAATATTGCAATCGGAAAAGGAACCGGAATGTAAACAATGAGAATGTAAACAAATTCTCATTGGTTTAAAATATCCATGACGTCAGATTACAACATCACACTAAGACCTCCATAAGACGATGTCTCAATCGGATGGTCTACCGAGTTTGCGGCCTGCCTAAAGACTTGTAGGAGTCAGTTGAAGTAGGTTGGAGGTATCTAGCTCAGAAAATCTTAACTCGTTCTGGATTATCTCACCACAAATGATCGGTACACATTACTCATATTTTCTGCCTTTATAAAACGTATAAGCATCCTTCAAGTTGGTAAAAGCTGAAGCTTGGGGTTTGGATGGTTTTAGCCATTCCAGCAAAAGTGTTTCTTAATTACTTTTACGAGATTAATATTTGGGAATTTGATGTCATTAACCAATCCAAGGTTTGGTTCGTGAAGTTACTGGTATCAAACCTTGTAAACAATATCTGGGTATTAACTTATAAACATAATAAGCAATTATGTTTCGGCTGTGAGAGAATTGCATCGCACCTTGAATTACTCTTATTAACTTCCTGGTGTTCATATGAGGCACATCCGATCTGTTCTTTGGGACAAAGCGACACGTGAACAACGATGAACTCTTCAACATAGTTCGGTCATTTATAATTTCTATATTCATTAATCCAAATTGACCAGTTCCAAAATTTGCTGCCACATAAAAGGAAAGCTTCATCGCTACCATTGCATAACTTTCATATAGCATGGCATTCTATTTGCTACATATCTTCTCCAAATCACTGATATTAAGTCTCTTGAGGAAAAAGTTTCAACGTAACCCCCATATAAACAATATATTTTTTTTTTCCTTTTAAATTTGTAACTCAAATATTTTGCGTAACAAAATAAAATTTGACTCGCCAGACGTGATAATGGAACCTAGGAGCTATTCAGTTTCTAGCTTAGTATTGTCATTTTTAGATAAGTTTATTTACTGCTTTATGTTTTTGCACACTAATTGGACAATGACCTAAATAATAAAAAGCGAATTGGAACCTCTAAAGACGTCAAAATCGAACCCGCGAGCTAGTGGCCAGTTCAGATTTGGATGCCATCTGCTACCTTTTGGTTTAGCAAAGTTTACGGTAACTCTAAAGGAAAGCTGATAATATCGCATAGTGTTTCAAGTCCAAACTTGTAATAAAACTGATCTTTAAACAAACAGCTACACATCCTCAATGATTTATTTTGAATCCAGTTCAGAAAACTGAACATCCGAGCGCAATGGGCCGATTTTCGGGGATAACTCAATGTCTATGAATCACAACCACATTTGCTTAAAATCTCTTCACAACAATCTTGAAATTTACACGCAGCTTCTACTAAATAATAAAAAGCAAAATATGTTTATTTTTTATTTGTTTTTATATTTCTTAAGATTCCCAAGACTTTTCAAAATTAGTTTTCCATGCGCAAAAATTTAAACTTTCCTTAAGGTACTTTAGCCGTAAGTTTGACGCTCAACTGTCATTTTTGCGCCTTAGGCTGAAGAACCTACAGTATAAAGTGGATTCCACAAACACTGAGCCTCGAGGGAGGAATCATTCCGTTACTAGATCGGCCTGCTACAGCAGAGCATCGAGTCACATTCTTTGGAATGACAAGTCTGAAGTTCGATTCTAACACTGCTTTTATTTTCAAAATGCTCAGCCGTAGTGATGGTATTTAGGAATTTCTCGAATTCCCAACCCTAGATTCCGATATAAAAAAACTCTCCAGGAAATCAACAAAATCTCTAGTTTATTTTGACAAAATGGCAATCAACTATTAGAAGTAATAGAAAAAATTTCTTAGCTGTCAGATTTTTCTCAAAGTAAATCTTTCCGTTACTAGAAAGTTTTTCTATTACATTTCAAAATTCAACTAATATTTTGTAAACTAATGAAATTATATATTAATATTTACTATTCGCACAATTCTAAAAATTAATAAAAGTACAAAACATTTAATTTAAACATTAAAAAAAATCAAGACTTGTATAAGAAAACTACGTCTTCACATGCTATTTTTATACAATAGTAGAAATAATAACATGATGCCAGTAAATACTTTGCACATTGGACTAAAGCTAAATATTAATCCAAAAATTTCTTCTAAAAAAAAATCTAAAAGTTCGACAGATTTTGAGACGCAAGACATTTCTTTTGTGTGCCTTCAAATAAGTTGAAAACTAGTATACAGGATATAAAAAAGGTTTAAATTGAATGAGGTCGAAAATATTTATTCCCACAAAAACTTTCCCCAAAAAAAACAAAATTAAATTTTACTATATTTAAAATTGAAAATATTAAAAAATAAATAATGAATAAAAGACATATTCAAAAATGTATTTTTTTTTCACACAGTTAAAAATTTAATATTGTATTTTTATATAATACATTTAGGACTAAATATAAGTTTTTTGACGGAAATTTTATATTCGAGTACTTTTTTTTTTAATAAAAATTATATTAATTATTATAAACTATTAAATAGGAAATATTTTACATATTATTTAAACAACAAATTTTAATGTAAACAAATTTTTTCTATAACATAATTGTAGAAATGAACTCGAGTAAAAAAAAATAAATAAATAAATAAATGGTAAGTTTATTTTATGTAATTATTGTGTAACATAATAATTTAAAGCATACTATTCACATTAAAATCTTGCCCAACGAAACTGTACTTGCAACACATTCACTTGCCTAACAGGAAATTTTAATTAAGTGCACCTTCTCAAATAGGAGAGAGAAACGAAGGAACTTCCAATCACAGTCGATAACTGGATTTTCGTCTGAAGCTCAACAGGATGTGGAAAAGGGTGTGTTCTCGTCAAAAAGTAAATGAATTTCCTCCTTTTATCGGGATTCATTTACACAAATAAAATATTTTAGTAATGTAGTGATTATTAAACTATGGTGGAACCAAACTATAGAGCAAGTTTATCTTGCCAGCAATCACTTCTCACATAAATAAATGGTACGGGCTTTCAGCCAATTATTAACCCTTCTTTGCATAATGGTGGAAATTTCCATCATAACCTATAATGCCCAAAAATTATATAAAAGAACAAGTTCACTTTAAGTTGATCGTGTTTGGATACCTTTTTAATGTCTATTGCATAAAAAGAAACATAGCTGTCAAAAATAAACAAGTGTCATTATCAGTGCTTAAAGTTGTCTCATTCCGCTGTTTGTTGTAGTTGCAATAAACGTATGATTTCGTTTATAATTTTGTTTTATTATATTAGAGTTTCTATTGCTAAAAAATTGAAAATGAGTGGAAGAAAGGTTTGTAACACGTGTTTCTGTTATTTTCCTCTTTTATTTCTATTTAGTACTAAGCTAATGATCTAACTTTGGATGATGATGGAAATTTTTAGCATATTGTTTTTTGCTAAATTTATACTAAGATTTTTTTAACCATTTTTCCTTTAATTTTAAACATGAATTATTTCAACTTGATTAATTTCATCAATAAAGAAAAAATCATGCAAAGAAGGGTTAACTGGACTTCTCTTGGACTGGCTCTACACTAACTCCAAAGGGGACCATTATGGTAACGATTCCAAACAAGCAAAGATATCAATTTATACCAGAGTTGGGAGTCGAACATGCGAATTTTAAAACTGAAGGCAAGTGTGCTCATCATTCAGGAATCAACTCTTGCGATCTTCAATTCTATTTAGTTTATCCTATAGGCACTCTTTCTATATATATATATATATATATATATATATATATATATATATATATA
>JAPDSC010161161.1:120397-146353 GCA_026290005.1 Latrodectus geometricus
TTTTTTTGCTTCCATTCAACATGAAATTTGTAACCTTCAATCCATTGATCAATTCAATCATCTCTGCATTAACAAGCTTCAGAAGTTTTAACAATGGCAGAATATGTCATCTAAATCTTATCTTCCATGGTGGTCTTCTAGATGTAGTTATGTCCTGGGCCAAAAGAGACGTCTTTGGCCCAGGTACATTGCTATCGCATATGTAATAAGTAAATTTGGACAGCATATAAAAGAACTGCAGCGGAACTACATAAACTTCTCCTATCTGTCTCGGAAGTACTGATATGATATAATAATATCAGCTAAAAGATCTAGAAATATCCTCAAATTATTAAAAAAAATCTCCAAAATAGAGTTACAATCGCTCCAACTTCACATTTGATTTTATTACACGATAACTCTTCAGTGACAGATCCTACTTTTCAAGCTCAGACTTTTATACCCACCCACCAATTCTGGAGGGTATTCCACTGGATCTAAGTACAAGTGATAATTACTTTTACAATGGACTCTTCACAGTTTCTGAACTGCATGAAGCTTTGGCAAAATGTAAGAACTCGTCTGTTGGTCCAGATAAGATATCTGCAAAAATATTAAAAGGCCTTTCTGCTACCAACTTTGATACCTCCTGTCTCTGATGAATAAGTCATGGATAATGGGTACTATTCCGGAAATATGGAAATCATCCATTGTAATTCCAATTTTAAAATCGGGAAAAATTTCCAATCTTGTAGCATCGTATCATCCTATATCCTTGACTAGTGTTATGTGTAAGTTAATTTAAAAGAATGATTTTGAAGAGATTTATAGCCCATATATCCACCATGTCTTACTTCCACTCTAATCATCATGGATTTCTGCCGCATCGAGATTGTGACAGCATTTTATCCATCATTCATCATCACATAATTTCAGCCAGATCCTCGAGAAAATTTGTTGTTTTGGTTGCAGTGAATATTTCTCAGGCTTATGATTCAATATGGTCAGACGGCCTTATTTATAAATTGCTTCAGGCAAACATTTTGGAAATGTTCCACTTTGGCTTCAAGAGTTTATCAGAACCCATTATTTTCAAGTAAATTGGAGAAATATACTCTGTCAGCCACCTCTTACAGGGGAGTGTGTTATCACCGTTCCTGTTCTCAGTGTTTATGGCAGACCTCTACCATATCCTCCCCCCCCCCCGACATCAAATGTTTCATGTACACAAACGATATATTTTTAATGTACGAATCTGTTAGTTTTAGCTGAAGTTATCCCAAATTAACATCAGTACATGAAATATTGAAAAGTATAGATCCATAAAAGTACTTTGTAATTAACTTTTCTTTTGAACGACAACACAATTTCAACTTGTTCATCAAAAATCATTCTATTTCCTAGAGTAAGAATATTCGAATTTTGGGATTGAAATTTTCGCACAAATTATTTTTTCGCCATCATTTCTATAAAAAGAGAGCAGTGGTATTAAAGAAATTGAATGCTTTAAAAGGCATTGTAGGAAATAGATGGGGTGCTCGCATTGCTCATCTTCAAATATTGAAATCCTTTATTTGTCTCCAGTCTTGATTATGGCTGCCTGTCACGTATTTGCTTCAGAATGCTCGACAGATCGAAAGCTCATGGAAACTGTATATCACACTGCGTTGCGAATTGCAACAGGTCTTCCTAAGTGGATTCCCATACCGATTCTTCTACAAGAAGCAGGTGTACTTTCTCTTCACTCCAGACATAATATGTTCTCTTTAAAGTTTTACATTCAGAACTTTAGGAAAGCATCACTATCTCTTTGTGCCTTAATTTGGGAGAAGCTAGAATTACAATCAAGTTAACCGTAATCTTCCTCTGCCCATCAGAGCCAAAAGGTGGCTCAACCAGCAAGGCATTAATACATCATGCATATTAAAAGATCAAACAGATTGGTCAGAAATGTCAACGAAATTTTCTATTTGTAGCTCTAGTCTTCCTTTTCAGACTAAATCATTGCCAAATGATATAATTTGTAAGCTATTTTACCAGGTTTGTAAGTCTTAAGACTGATAGGGACTAAACATGGGTATTGCTATCCTTAATTTTAAGAATCGTATCTCATAAATATGCCGAAGCGTTTTCTCATCTATTAAAAAAAATCATAGGCTACTAACGAAATCTCGATTAGAAGATGTATGGCAGGCCAGAGCTGGAACAAGATCCTTCCCTAGCAATTCAGTTTTAGTTAAATTTAATCTCTGGCATATGGACCACTGTCTATTTGTAGATACTGAAACTATACTTCATATTTTCCTCGACTGCCCGTTATATGAGGATTTGAGAAACCATATAAGGAAAAGATTAGGAATAGGAGCATTTTCATTCTCTTGGTTATTTGAATTATCTTCAAATCCAGATAATAAAATTCTTGCTTGCTGCGAATTTTTGTGACTTAAAGATTTTAATCTTAAAGACATAAAAAGTGAAAATTTGTAACTTTTACTCTTATGATCAGACTTATCTACTTTACTTCAAGACACGTTTCTTTGTCTACACTAATTGGTTCAAAATCTTCAATTGACTTTTCTTAAACAACGTAAATTAATTATAATTTATCTCCAGTTATCTTCTTAAATGTGAGCTACAAGCATTTTAGCTTAGAGCTCCAAAAATGTCCGCCATAACCTATCTACCTAAAATCTTTTCTACAATCTGTTACAAATACAATGGAAGAACACAAGTTGAAACGTCTCCAATCTCTACATCACATCTTCATACATGACATCTTTTCGCACATGTCCCATGAAATTTCTATTACCATAGATAAAAGTAGAAATTTAATAAATGAATGGTTGCAATAGTTAAAAACTTTTTTTAAGAGATTAAACATTTTGAAACTGAAAATTCTCGTGAAATTTCAAAATATTCATGGAGGAAAAAGCCCGGCTTTTTTCCCCCGTCCTTACAACACTAGTTGTATTACTGATGAGTTTAAATGAGACTTTCAACAGAAAATCGCATATTTAGTCTCTAATATATTATTTTTTCAATACTTTTATACTGGACCAGTTTTAATTTTATACCAATCATTAATTAGCTTTGAAGAGATTTTTGTTCCCCTCTCCATAGAGCTAGGAAGATGGTAAAGTCCAAACTGTAACCGAAAGCTGGTTAAACAAAACAGAACAAAAAAAGCACTTCATTTTCGCTAATTTTATTTTCCTGAGAAATATTAATTTAAAAGAAGAAAAAGGATCTCTTATACCAGGGGTGGCCAAGACGTCGACCGCGGTCGACTGGTAGACGGCGAAAACATTTTAGGTAGTCCACGCGACCATCCCGATCATGACCTCGGATATTAACAATTTAATTTATGACTTATGACATAGAATTAAGGAATTATTTAAAATAAAATTTTACTACCCTCTACGCTTTAAAACCCAAAACAAACTGCAAATATTTACGATTTAAAGATCTATGATTAAAGGTTTACGATTTAAAACCTAAAAGGGACATGATGAGCGCGATTATAACATTAAAAAAAAAAACTGTAGAAAGGTATGCATCTCAATTAAGAAACTTCAAAAATATGGCGGGAGAGTGCATCCATAATCCAAACCGAGACTTTTCAAAGATTTCGCTTAATACTTACTTGTTTAGTTTGAAGAATTTGAAAGAAGATTCGCTGACTTAATTAGGTTGAAAGAAATACTCAATTTTATGATATTTCTATTTAATGAAAATGTCAACATTGATGGAGTATCTGAAAAAATAGGACATTTAATACGTATCACATCAGCCACGGGCAAGGAAGAAATTATTAAATTAAGATGCGATATACTTCTTAAATCCAGAGCATATTTAGCGATACTGATTTTGGAAATTAATTTCTGACGGAATGTTTCCAAATATTTACAAATTGATTTTGTATTTGAAATCACATTTTGGATCGACGTATCTTTGCGAATCTGCTTTTTCGACCATGAACAAATAACAAACATTGGTCGCATTTAACAGATGAACATTTAATTTTGTGTTTATGCATTGCAATAAGCTCGTACCAGCCGCAATATGATAAGCTTTTCGCAGATATACAGTGCCAAATTTCAGCTAAACGAAGTGAATAGGACGGTCAGTTTTTGATATATGAATACTTTGATTATTTTCGTCAGTAAATTTTTATTTTGTAAATATTAAGTTTTTCTTAGAAAAAAATTACATAATTTACCATTTTTTTCTTGTTACCAAAAATAAATATATACGTTAATTTAGCTCAGCCATTGGTAGACCGCCTTCGATTTTTTAAATGTGGAGTAGACCCCGGATCCCAAAAGTTCGGCCACCCCTGTCTTATACAGTCCAAGAGTTTACATGGAATAATATTTCTCTGTAAAATTTCGTGTTTTGCTACAGTATTTATTCGCAATATTCAATTTATCAACCCCTGCAATAATTATATAATAATTTTGTTTGAGATAATTAAATTTTAAATGTATTTTCAGTTTAATTAAAATGATTCTACATCCATATGGAGCATCTGTTTTGTGTACATAGAAATAAATACAATTTTAAAATCCATGTATAATTTTTCTCTGTAATAATGATAGTTTTAATAACACACACACAGTTAATTACAAAATATTTCATGTGAGGTCAGTAATTTCTCTCGATCTTTTAGAATTTCACTTTATTTATTTATTTATTTTTTTTTTGCTTCCTCTGTTGCCATTAGGAAATTCAGTTATAATAAATTTCCTTTTTATCATTAACAAAAATTAAGTACTTTTTCATTTATTTATTTACATTTTATTAAAATCGTATTATATAATTAAAATATTATATAAATAGTTTAAAATATTCCAGAAAGTATATTCTATATTTTATAATTCATATTTTCGATATTCCATATTTTATAATTCATTTATACAAATTATTCATTACTGAAATGAAATTTCGATATATAACATATTTCTCAAATTTATTAATGATACTGTTTATCTGTAAAAATATGATGAAAGATAAATGTACTGGTATTATGTTGATGAAATAAAGAAAACATTTAAGAAGATTTGAAGAGTTTTTTAAATATGAAATTAAATAAATTCTTTTAAGGCATAAATTGTTATAACACATATTGCTTAAAACTTCACTAAATGTACTTAATCATTAAAACATATATAATTTACATTGTCGATTTTTTTACATAAAATTGGCTTATAGCAATATTTTATTAAAAATTTGAATATACTATCATTGATTTCAATTCTTTATTTGTTTCTTGTTGTGTAATTTAAAATAATTTTGCTAAAGAATAACATTTTTCTCACTATAATTTCTTTAGATGTTAGTGTGATTATGTATTTTCGTAATTTATACATTAGTTTTTTTCAAATTATTAGTGATTTAAATATGAAATTCGCTTAAAAATTTTTTAATTTTATAACTTAAATGCGTCAAAAAATGTCGGAAATAGATAAGATATGTTTAATAATTCCTTGTAATTCTAAGTTATTGATAATTCCAAGTCTTTGTATTTACAGCTAATGGTATATGTCTTCCACTCAGCTTGGAGTAGACATACAAGTTCCTTCACCGATTTTGGACGGGCAATGCACCCTTTAATTCGGCGATAAAACTCGTCCCAGAGGTTCTCGATAGGGTTAAGGTGTGGGCAGGCCAGTCCATTCGATGAACTCTATTGGTACCATACCAAGCCTTGGTTAACCTCGAAACATGACAACTGGCATTGCCGTCTTCAAAGTAATAGGGACCCAACCCGTAAAACTGCCGCAACGTAGGAAGAACATTGTCAGCCAAAATGGTGCAGTAGGCACCGGCGTTGAGCTTACCATGAATGGGGACCAAGGGTCCCAGTCCATACGAGAAGAAACACCCCGAAGATCATAATTCCACCTCCACCGAACTGTTAGCACAATGCTTTCTGGCAGGAAACGTTCTCGAGGCAGACCCTGCTACCCGAACGGTAAAGGGTGAACCTTGATTCGTTGCTTCAAAGAACCAGTTTCTACAGATCTACGGTCCAATTTCAATCTGCTTTGCACCACATTAACCGAGCAGCGCGGTTGGACTTTGTGATCAAAGGCTTATGGGCAGCAGCACGAGCATGAAAACCAAGCAGGTATGCTGCTTACGGATGGTATTCATTGAAACAATCCCAGATGCCTGTTGAAACTCCTCGCGGATGAGGGCCATCGGTTGGGTGCGATTCTAACGAATTTCTCTGGACACATTCCGACAATCACCGCTCATCTTCTACTTCTTAATCAAATATAGGCCACTGTCGATTTCGGGTACTTCAAATCGCTAGATGTCTCTTTAGGATGGGCCACATTTGTGATACCCGATAATTATACCTTTCTCAAAATCGAAGAGTTCCGAGCTGCGTGGCATCTTGCATGGGACTAATGCCGATGCTGTTTCCTACACGATATATACCAGCGAAGGCCGTGACGTACCGCTGATATCGTCGTTTGCATAGTTGTCCAAAAACTTATTGGTAGACAGTGTACTAATAGAGCAACATATTAAGAATATATATGGAAAGATAGACTTTCTCTGTCCAAAATTCTAAAAAATACACAAACATTTATCACTACGAGTAATAACTGCAATGAATACAATTTGAAATATAATTCCATTCAATACAAATGGTTACCATCTTTTCCCATATGTTCTGTGAAATTTCTATTGCCGTAAATAAATGAATTCCCATATATTATGTGATTTAGTAAAAAACCTTTAAAAAATTTCGAATTCTATGATAATTTTGGAAATTTTCGGGAATAAACCGAGATTTTTCCCACCCTTGCAGCACTACATAATGTAGCTGATTTTAAGTATTTACGATTTTGATTTTTAATATATAGCGCTTGTTCTTGTATTGTACTACACCTGATACTTGGTTTCTCGAGGAGAGCCTGAGGCCATTTGACCATAGTTTTTGTGTTAGCGCCTTCTGTTGTGGGAAATAGGCACACAGAAATGCATCTTAATTACACATTACTGCCAACATCAGTTCATGGATATTCACAATGTTTCTAAGAGAAATGTTATAGTACGTAAGCATTTTCGATTTCAACACGACAAGCCAAAGGTTAGACGCTTTATTCCTAAAATACTCGGTAAAGGATTCTTTGGTTTAAGTTTTGGACATCAAGCCTAAGAGAGACTTACGTTTTAAAATGGAACCAAGAAAAATCAAAAATTATTGAAGTGAAGAGGCAACGATAACCATTCGGCACCTTGGAAGGGCCGCTTATGTTCGGAAGCCTGGAACGTCATATAGCAATATCTGTGTTCAGAGACTTTTTGCCTTATAACATTTTACACGAGGACTCCAAACCTCCGAATAGGGGTACTAAAGATAAGCACTCATAAATGCTACCAGAAATAGTTGCTCCGAATACGGGTTTCTGAAGAATTCTTTTCCGCGAAAATTTAATGATTTGTCTTTATCATGAACGTATCCATTACTTCTAAAGTTTCCTTCGCGTAGCAATTTCAGTCATGAGTAATGTAGAGCACACTCATGCAAATAATGACAGCCTATAATTTTTGTCAGCTTTAATTTTAATCATTTAAGCCAAACGATCATCTATAACATAAAAATCAACAATTTAAAAACCGATTGCCATGCATATTAAAAAAATATGAATCATAAATTAAAAATGAGCGATATTTAAATTTAAAAGAACTATTTTCAGATAATAGAAAGCACACTGTTGACTAATCAAAACACAAAACCCTAAGAAATAGCAGTTTGTCACAGCTAATACGAAATATAGTCCAGCTGATTAAAATTACCGTTTGTGAAGTGTGGTTGGAAAAACTAGTATAGCCATAATGGTTAACACATGCATTATCTGATAGAATCAAAGAGGCTTCAGAAGCATCTCTGGAGTGTAAAATTTTTTGCAATTTCCACGTATTGCTTAAATTGATTTGGAGTAGTAGGAGTCAGTTTATTGTGCAAACATAGCCATACATTTTTGATTGGGATAGATCGGGAGAAAAGGTATGTCAAAGAAGCAATTCAATCTATTGGATATAGAATTTTTAATCACTGTATGCCACAAATGGTCGTGCATTATCCAGTTAGAATAAAGTTAATGGGAAGCGGTGAAGATATGAAAAGACTACAGGCTGCAACACTGGAAGTATTCTATATCAGTAATGCATAAGAGATGTGACTATGAAATCCAATAACACTCCAAACCATGATACTGGGTGCAAGACCAAAATGGGCATACATAACTTAAGAGTTCTGCAATCTTTTGCAAACACGAATCGAATATTGCCGGCAGAAGTATATCATCAGTAAAGGCAATGTCATTCTCTTTCCTCACCCATTGATAGCGGAAACGCCTGTGGTTTTTAGTCAAAAGAAAATGACGCAATAGATCTCTTGCAGACATTCCACTCAGCTACAAATGACATCAAACAATATGAGCGGACACTGAATAAAGTGTAACAGATTACATCTGTTGTGATATGGTTCATGATGAGGTTGAGTGATGCAGCATTGCTCTGTGCTCAATATGCCTGCCATTGTAAAAATAAGAGGGCTCAATGGTCCACTCATCCAGCAATTACAATCTGCATGACAATTATTAAGATCAAGCACACCGATTTCTCTGAAGGATAATCACAATAACTGTATGATATTATTCTACCATGTTCATTATCAGAAACTTGATCAAAAGATACTCGATATTTTCTACAAAGCATAAACAGTTTATACACACACAAAAAACCCGACTTCAAACCAGCTATTTTTTTCTTTTATATAACACTCACAAGTAGTACTGTAGACACCCGTGATGCGCATATGTGCTGCAGTGGCAATGATTTGCATTTTCCATAACAGGAAACATATACGCAATCCCATAAACACAAATTCCACATGCCTTGCATGCTTCCATCTTGTGTCAGCATATACTTTATACTTGAAATTGCAAAACAGTTTGAATTAAGTAGTTTTTAAATAATTTAACTTAACTGGTAAAAATATGATCCTGTAGAAATCAAGAAATATAATTTATGTTCTCCCTTTTCCACAATTTATATAACTGACTATTGTTAACATAGATTGTAAAAATTGTCCAATAAAGAATGTTTTGTTCTCAAAAACTAGTGTAAACACTACTAGTAGTTTTGATTGTGAAACCAAAATTATAATAAAGAAAAAAAAAAAAAAAAAAAAAAAACTTAAATTAGTATACTGTGAATATAAAATAAGAAAAACAAGTTTTAAGTGTTTTTTTTTCCAACAACACTATGCATTAAATTAAAATACTAATTCAAATATATATGCCCATTCCATTATGGTTCCAGCGAATTGATATTTCCATCACAATGAGCAAGCAACTCTTATGTTAGTAATTCTTTCACTGTTGCAATAATGATTTCAGAGATCAAAATGTAAAAACATTGAATGAATACAATTAATATGAAATAACCTGTAGATGTTGAACTAACATAGATTTAGATGATAAAACTATCATATTTTCTTACAAGTGAATACAACATTTGTGAAAATATCAATCAAAAATCGAAGTCAATAGCCTGACTTATACAATCAATTATTTGTCTTATGGCAGACAACAAGTAAAAATTCTTATTTAATGATATAACCACACTGAAATTCAACTAATTGACGACACTAGTGCAAATTTAATTAATTGAAAATCTTTAAAATTTTATTCAAAGATTCTATCGCAGATACACTTTTATTCATATTTAATAACAAAGCAACTTATTTTATTCATAAAAGTAACATTATTCAATTATTGACTGGATCAAGTAATTGAAAATAAAATTATAAGAACATGAACAGTTTTTACTAAACCTGCAATTTAAAACAGAGTTTATGTTAAAGTAAGTTAATATAATGCATTTCAACAATATTTAAAGCTATACTTCTTTTGGTTGAAAAGAAATTTTGAATTTATATATAAATATTACGCAACAGGCTGAAACAACTGGAAGAAATTATAAGATGAGAATGTGAGTAGTGCCCTTATTTCAGTCTGTATCTTTTCATTTAATTTTATCTTTTAATTTATATATTACATCAACATTTACTACTAGCAATATCATATGCTTTTGCACTGAATACATATTACATGGACCTGTGAGCCTCCAATAGAATTAGTGCTTCATTATAGCTGTTTGAAAAGAGACTTAAATCTGATACTTTCTACAGATAATAAAAAGGCATTTCTAAAATTAACACAAGTTGCAAATAAAAGTAATAAACAATTTATTTACTATGCAAGGAGAAAGGGAATTTTTTCTTACAACCTTAATTTAGTTCACATACAAATCTAAAGGGCATATCACAGCACTTATGTCATACAACCTGAATAAAAACTTTAGGTTTTTCATACTCCTATGAAATATATTTATACAAGAATGAAACTCATAAAAAAATATGATTTTATTGAAGCAATTCATCATAAAGATGGATACCATAAAGTATTATGCTTCAGTATGAAATAACAGTATAATTACTAACATAGTAAAACTTTAAAGGTATAATACAGCCATTTAATTTATGAAAGAAGTTACATTTATATCTAGACAGCATAAAATAATAAATATTTAAATAAGGAAAACATTAATTTTACAATGAAATAAATATATTAAATATTTCAAAAAATAAATATTGAAAACAACCTAAAATGTATCACATTTATGTGGATCAGATGGTTGGTTGGGTTTTATGGTGCAAGGTCCAAAAAGGACAAGCTGCGCCATTATGTGGATCAGAGGATTAAGAATCAATAACACACAAAAAGTTATTGAGGTCATTTTAATTTATTAGCATAATTAATAACATGAAATTTCATTTAAAAAAAAATCAAAAATATGAAAATGAAGTTGTTTAAATTATCTGATATAACTAATTTTACATTTTAAACATTATGATGAAAAATAATATATATTCACTAAACTAACCAAAACTAACTAGGAAATTTTTAAAGATTTCAAAATTAAAAATTTGGTAACACATAAATCTGCATAACAGCACATAAAAGATAAAAATTGAACAAAAACGATATCATAGTATTTGGTTTTGTATATGAATTTAAAAATTCAAATTCATACCAAATTTTCAACAAGAACTTTTAATAGCATAAAATTTTTTAAAGCAATAATTATTAATGAAAATGCAGTTCAAATACAATAGTTCATGCCAAGTTTAAATTATGCAACAAATTGCCCAATATTACATTTTATCTATACTTATTTACATGATTTTAAAAGAAATAAGATCAAGGGATCAATACAAAATGTATTAATAAAATCAAATTCTTAATATGTGACAATGACTTTAGATGCTTTCTCAATAAGTAAGCGATGTTAACTAAGCAAAGCCTGATGAAAGAGTTTCAAGAAATTAAGTTGTGCTGCTAATTAAATATCATTTGTTCATAACAAGTGAGGGTCAGGAAGAATATTTCAAATTCTAGCATTGAAAAGTTTTATATTTACAAAAATTTACTGATAATTTTATCAATTATATTAACAGACAAAATGAAATCTTAAATACATGAAAAAAACCTTATTTCTCTATAACTGACAATTTTGAATTTAAGAGCACATTGAGGCACTTTTAAAAGTTTCTATAATAAGGCATTATTTTTGTGAAACTTGATTGCCAAAAACTTGTAATAAAGCAAATTTTCTTGATAACAATATATGAAACTTTTTAAATTAAAAAATAAACAATGGATTTATAAGAAAAACCATTACATCATACAAATGTCAAATCTACAAACATATGCTTACTAGAAACAAAGATAAGATCCAATAAATTAATAATACAATAAAAAAAAAACATACAAGGAAGTTATAAACACTAATAAAAATATATTTTTTCATTTGGAAGTGATTTAAACAATTTGTATATTTCATAAAATCAACACATATCAGTATGAGAATAATCTAACTGAATGAATTTAGTTTAACATCGCAATAAAAGAAAAACAAAACAATTTCAAAAAAATTATATATTAAATTATTAGAACATACTTACAATTAAACTATTATAACATTATTGTACCATATTTATAATTACTTAAAAAAGTAACTATTACCTTAAAATAAAATTTGAAAATTACATTTTATATGTTTATTTATTTATTGAAAAAATAAGGCACATTTCAATTTAAATAAACACAAGAAATTATACAAATATCATAATTTAATTTTTTTCTGATATTGTACATAGCCTCGAAGAAAATGATTCATAAATAAATAAAAAAACAAACAAACAAAGATTAAATAATTTGACCCATAAACATGAAATTATAAATATTTATTATTGTCAGAAATTTTATATTACAACATGCATTTAACCACATAAAATAAAAAGTTCATCTTAAGTATATTTACTTTAAAAAGACACAAAAAGGATATTTTTATTCCAAAGTGCTTATTAGGAAAGAGATTTTAAATGCACATAACGAATAAAAATATTTAACTTTCCAAACTAGGACTAATATTAACATGACAATGAAAATAATTTGAAATGGCAAAATATTTAAACTATAATTTTGATAATATGAAAAAATTAAAAACAAAAGTTCTTATTTCTTTTATTTACAATTATATAACTATTGCTTTGCTTGTTTAATTATAGCATAAGTTGTAAAATTCGTTGTAATATTCATTTTAAAATAATGATTTTTTCAAGTTAACTTAAGTATGACACAAATCACAGTAATGTGTTTATACACTAAACATAAATAAATGGTAAGAATATTTGATGAAAAAATTAATATACAGCATTACTTAATAATAAGCACCAGCTCAAAGTAACTAAATTACAAAATGAGTAACATCTTAAAAATTCTAATGGGTTTTTAATATACAAAAACTAAATGTCGGTCCCAACAATTCTGAAAAAATGTTTCTAGATAAAAATATGGTTAAGAACTTTGGGCATAGGTTGCTTTACGAACTTCTTCTATTGCCTTCACCCACTTCAAGGCAAACCCTTCAGGATCTTCTAAGTAATAAGTACGATTGGGCTGTAAAAAAAAAAAAGAGTTGAATAAAGAGCAGCATAAAAAAATGTTTTCTTTAAAAAAATTCTTTTTTCAGTTTAAAAATATGTGGTTAACTCAGAGAGGGGAGGGGGGAATCAGAGGAGGGGAGGAGGAAAAATTTAATTTTGATATAAATTTCTTTATCACATTGTTGATAATGGGTAGACTGTATGTACCGATATAAATCAAATTAAAAAATCTTAAAGAACTTAGATGAGCCTTTGGCCATCCATGTTGCACGGAAGCAACTTTTCCATACTTTAAAAGTCGAAAAACAAAAATCATAATTATTAACTTTGTACTATATAAGATAAACAAATACTCTATTGTTTTTTTATTTATCTAGTAGTAGTTTCATAAAATAAAGTAAGATAAAGATGAAACTATATCATCAGAAATCTGATTTCGGAAGTAAAGAGCAAATCCAAATTTCGTCACTTCAGCTTCACAAGTTTGGCGATTTCAGAATCATCAAATGCAATGGAAAAAAAATAATACCAAATTTATTTATTAAGAAAATGAGTAGTTCATTTTTATAGCTGTAAGCAAAATTGCCTCACATTTTAAATCTTTATGTTTTGCATTTAATAGTATTCAATATTTGCAGGAAGATGATACTAAAGTAACGTTTTTGTTAATCTTATTTTTGCATTCATTTGAGAAACAAAAAAGTTTGATTAAACTTTTATTCATTTTTTATGTTTAAATGAACTGGCATGAATTAAAACCCGAAATAATCCCATGAATTGTTTACAACACACATGTCAGAAAGCCAAAAAGTGATTATTTGCACATGCTAGACACATGTGTTTAATAAAGATCGCCATTTTTGTCTTTATGATCAGTAG
Organism: Latrodectus geometricus; assembly: GCA_026290005.1. Taxonomy (NCBI): domain Eukaryota; kingdom Metazoa; phylum Arthropoda; class Arachnida; order Araneae; family Theridiidae; genus Latrodectus; species Latrodectus geometricus. The sequence goes on from JAPDSC010161161.1 coordinate 134,292, forward strand.
AAAGCTAATTACCAAAATATTTTGTAGTTTGAAGCATTTTAGTCTTTTATACTTACAAAATCCTTAAAATTTACACATAAATAACAAAAAGGTTTGCTAACAAAAAGTTAATGAACAATCACACTCAAATTCTAGAGATAAACAATTTTTGTTTTCTAAATAAATGGAAAAATGTGGTGAGCTCTCAAGTTCTTGATTGACGTTTAATGGGTAGACACCTTTTATGACATTATCCAGAACAGTTTTCATTCATCACCAAATTCATTCTCCCAGGACATTATTCAATAATTGGCCCTTTATTCACCTGTAAGTGTCAAAAGAACACTTCTATATTTTTTCAAATCATATCAAAATTATTTTAAATCGGAGTAAGTGTTCTTTTTCCTTTCAAGTTGCAATGCAAAATAATTCAGGATTAAGACCCAAAAAAGGATTTTCCTCAACAAAATTTTTCTGCAGGAAAAGCAAAGTTTGAAAAGGGTAACTACGAAGTTTGATAAATGATACATGAATTAACCAAATCACAATTTATTGGTTAACAGTAAAACATTTGTGCTAAATGAATAAAAAAATTATTAAATTTGAAAATCTGGTTTCTAAAAAACGAAAAATACAATTAAAATTAATGAAGTAAAATATTTGCAGATAAATAACCTTATGCTTTTCAATAAAATTAATGAGTAAATAGGTTTCAATATTAATTATGTTATCATTAGAATATTAACAGAAAAAAACTATTTAAAAAACATTCATTTTGTAAACAATACAATTGAACAAGTAATAAAATTTAAAGCACTTTCAATTTGGTATAAAATAAAATATTTAGTAAAGATCTTTGAGCCGTTTCCAATTTTTTTTTCTATTGCACATAAATAAATTATACAAAATTATTTTTATTGTAATTACTTAATTAATTTTCAATGACAAAATTAATTACTTATCTATTTATTTTTAATCAGTAAAATTGTTACTTACGGTATGGACAAAAAAAGTTTTGAAATTCTTCGGTTCTGGCCTTAGCTCAGGCGACCTAAAAATTTAAAAAAGAACAAGTTAATGTTTTATCACAACCTTTCGCTAATGTTATGACAGAACATAGTCTGCTAGACTTGTCTCAGATACAAGTACAGGAATCCTCAGGTTAATTTCAAATTATAGGGAGTTGGTCAGCTTTCTTAAATAATTGATAAGTGATGTTTATAACTTATTATCAATACTACATGATGCATTGCAGCTTCTTTGATTATTTTTAACATTATTATTTTAGCAACACACATTTTAACCACAGCAAGAAATCAGTTCAAAAGTCATACATTTTTATGAAATATAACAGATGTGAAAGTAATTGATCAATTTCTTGTGAATTGGATAAGTCTCATTTTTAATATTACATACTGCAATATGTGCGAAGAGAGCTCATTTTATCAATTATTATAACCAAGAAATGCCAATTTAGCACATTGTTATTATGTTGATGATCCACCACTGGCTTCGAAGGTAGACAATAGCCACAATAGTCAGATTTGATTGAGTATTAATGGAATTTAAAGAATACAAAGTTTTTAATTGTTGAACATTATATGTAAGTTTCCAGATAATGAAAGTAATAATGCTCAATACTTATCATGATAAGTACATGTAACAAAATAATAGCTGCTTTTATTGTGTCAAATAAATAAACAGAAAAATATGTGAATATTTGGGAAATAAATTACATGATTATTGGATTTACATTTTCATAAGAAAAGCATATGATATGAATTCTCATATCATTTGCAATAAATAAATAAAATAAATACTAAGGATCAAAATAAAATAAATAAATAGCATTCCTTGAAAAGGTCACAATATATTAACGAAAACGAGTATCTTAAATTTTGCTCAAATTTTGACAATCAACTGTTTTTTAATATTTTATGCAATTTAAAATTTTATTCATTTATTTTTTGCTGTATAAAACTATTTAACTGCTAAAAAAAAAAAAAAAAATTAAGGTTAACTGGAAAGATTTCCTTAAGAATAAAAACAAAAGCAATTTTAAATTCAAGAGTTAAAAACAATAAATCTTTTAAAAAGTAACTGTTAGTATTACAGCAGAATCTTTGAAAAAAAGTAGCTTCTTTAAAATTTTAAGAAATATAAACTTGACCTTAAATGAACAAAAAAAATATTTTTTTTTCATTAAATTTTGCAGCTTCTAAATCTAGACTAAATTTTATACAAGTTTTTCTTAACAAATACCATTTTACTTTATTATGTATGCAAAGCAAACTAATTTCTCATGCTAAAATGTTTTAATTTAGAAATTTAAACTTTACAATTAGCTTTCTCAGATTAAATGATTTTTAAGTTTAAAAATTCTGTTTTTGATATAAAAAAAAACCCTTTAATTTTTTATTTACACATTTCTTAGAGCTCTGCTATTTTAATCAAATAAAAATTATGAACTGATTACATATAACATATTAAAATATAATAAATAGAAAAGTTAATACATTTCATATTTTTAAACTACTTAATGAATGCTATTATTTGATCAAGTTTTTAAATTCTTTTACAAAGGAAATAAGGAAATAATCATTATAGAAAATGAGATGTAATTAAAAAACCTTAAAATAAAAAGATACTTTCACTTTAGAAGCATTTATTAAATCAAGATGAAATAATTAAATATTATCTTATTCATAAATAATAAGAGAGAAACCATGAATTTACTCATACTTCCTTTACTTTTGTATACACGTGATTCTAGTGTAAATATAAACAAACATTTAAGTATGGGATTTTTACAGTTACCAAATATAATATTGACAATGTAGAAAAAATTAACAAAAATCTACTGAATTTTGAAATCAGACTTTTACATATAATATGTTTAAACATAAATATAAAAAATACTATTGTAAAATAGTAATCACAAAAAGGAGGTGGATTGATTTGTCACATTTCACGTTTTGCACATGAAGATTAATTCAGATAGGTTTTATAGTTTAACATGAATTGCAAGCCACTACAAACTATAATCAAATGCAAGAAATATTAAACTGATAACAATAGCATTGACCATTCTGCTTCGAATTTACCAAAAAAGAAGCAAGATTACAATTTGCTAAACATAACTTTCTTTTACAACGATTAATTTACTAATTATAATACATGTTTGTGATATATCAACAATAACTTTGGGAAGAGACAAAATTTAGTGAAATGTTCAATCAAATGTACTTTAGTGCAAAACTGACATGCACTTACTTAAAATAAGACTGAAATAAAAATAATGCATTACTAACCATGGTATTTCTCCTTTTAAGACTTGATTTATTGGGTCCACATAATATAAATGTGGACCAGTAGTTAAAAGCAGCATGCGACGACGAGCGAACAATCCCTAACAAAAACAAATGAAGTGTTATCAAAATAGTAAAACTTAGCGTATAAAATCATAAAATGTAAACGATTTAATTTTATGATTAATTTTGATTAAATAATCTATGATAGTGATTGCTGAATTAAATAAAAATTATTAGCCGTTTATAAAAACATATGAATTCACATAACATATACAATTCTTATATCATATACAATGCAATTCTTAAAACATATAAAAATTATCATAACATATACAAATTAATTATCACAATCAAAAACTTTTAAGTCAAATTGAAAGAAATTTAAAGTATTAATTATTACAGATATGTTTTTCATGAATTTGAATTACTATCAATCAATTTAATGTCACTAAAACAATAAATTACAATAAAATTAAATTATAGTATAAAGAAAATTTGCAAAGTATAAAAACCATCCAAAAGTTTGGAAGTATAAAAGGCACTAAAAGTTGAAAGAATAATTTTGAAACATAAATAAATAAGAAAAGTAATCACTATAAAAAAAATTATTTTCTCTTTTTTTTTTAATCATTCCCATTTCTGATTTACTTAAAAACACTTTTGAAAGGAAAAATTATTTTGCATTACAGCAGAAAATAAGCAGTGTATAAAACTTGTCACAAGAAATACTTTCAATCAGATAATAAAAAAGCAGTACTCATCTTTTTCTTTTTCCTTTTTATAAAATACTGTAAGCCAAAATACACAAATGTGATTAATAGCTTTACACAATTTTATAAAATAAATTTACTAACATTTTAGAATGATTTTATAGATATGTGAAAATATTGCTACCATTAAATTAATTATAATCAGATGACATATACAATAAGAATAAAAAAATCCTACTGTACTTCTGAAACAACAGATGAATAGAGAGTGAAAAATTTCTATTACTCCCTAAGTAATCTAAAATATACTTTTGACATAAATCATTAAAAATTTCACCTAAAAAATGAATATTTATGAGAAAAAATTGTATTAAATCTCATTTTAATTTCATAACTAAATTTAAACGGTAATAAAACAGTAAGGCACAGTGTATCTGTTTAACATATTCTGCCTAGTACATATCATTCCAGAATTTAAACCAAAAGTTTGCATAGGGTCCTTTTCTTTGCAATCTATGAATAACTGCTAAATAAAACTAATTATAACTAGAAATGTTTATATAAATTAGTGTATTTAGCTTTTGATACATTCTTAATAGTTTATTTCCAAAATAAAAAATAATGTGCAGCTGTTTACATTCTACTGACAGACAGAACTCTGTTTTGAATCATAAATTGCTGTTTTCCAAATAGTAAAAACGGCAATTTTATACAAACTTTATCTTCAATCTTTTCTTTCTCAATATTCCTCCCTGTGTTTTGAAATTTTCTTCCATATAATGTTAAAAAAGAAAACTTACAAAAACAGCAATGAATAAACATTATTTTCATTAAAAAGCAGAGCAAAATTCAATAACTGAATGATACTCAATGCTTTAAATAAACCAAGAAGTAAACTAATTACTGGCCTGAAAAACTAATATATATCTTTAACTCAGCAGATTAATTTCATCAATTACCATAAACTAATTTTAAAGATTTCACATCTAAACAATTGTAAAATTTCAACTGAAACTGTGTTTCTCATACAAAATCAAGAAAATAGATAAACAAATTCAAACATCAAAATATAATTTGAAATTATATGCTCATATAAAAACATAAATACACAAAGTGTGATCAGACTGTAATAAAAATGTCTAAGAAATATTACAGCATAAGATATTGTTGAAACCCAATTCAAAAACGTTTGTAGAAGAATCGGAAACTTAACAAATTTTCATTCGATATAGTTCTCCATATTACTTTATAAAGCAGTTTTGAAGAATGAAATAGCAGCAAATATTTCATCTTGGGGGAAAAAAGGATAGGGAAAATAAATGGAACTTGTATTATAAAAAAGTAAATGGTTAGGTGTACCTAGTACCTTTTCAGCTACAGCACAGTTTGAAACCAAATTCAATATTAACTTTTACACCCATTCTGCAATAAATAATATTTTAAATTCCAGTTTCAGTTGTAAGCAAACACTTTAAAATATATATATATTTGTAAAGTTTTACAAAATAATATCTCATTCTCACTAGTTTTCACATACACCATGTCTAAGTAATTTTTTTTTTGAAAAACTTACTTTTCTTTTGTCCACAAAGCCAAACTTTAAAATGAGATTACCCTGAACATATTTATGCCAAGGATTATTTTTAGCCTGATGATCCAATCTTTGTGCCATTTCATCTTTAGGAATATCTAAAATTGATGTTCGTTTAACAGGTTTGGTGATAGTTTCATCTTCATCTTCTTGAAGAGCTAAACCAAGGAGCCGGGTCATCTGTTTATCATCTAAACCTGGTTCTAAATGATCAGGTACCTATAAAAGAAGTTTTAGAAAAAATTAATTTATACAGAACTCAGATTGATACAGTAATAAAAATAAGGTTTTAAGACAGAAGAATAAAATTTTCTTTTTTAACATCTAATACAAAATAACTAAGTGCTTGATAATCATCTTAAAAATTTCAATAAGTTCTAACTTCTACTACTATAAAAAAAATCCATATATGTTGGTGTATTTGTCACCTTATTTAATTTTTTTTTTTTAACATAGATTAATTTGGAGAAATAGAATTGTTTTTTTTTTCTTTTATGGTAACTCATAATGAAATATCTGGAAATATAACAAATATTGGCATTTGATTATGCATTATTTCAACATTTATCAAATCAACACATGACAAAATTTTTAAACGATAGAATTTTTTGTAGTAAAATAAAAAATTACTTGGTTATGAATTGTTTGAAAATTACAATAAAGAGTTAAAAAGTACAATAGTTAAACAGAACAATAGTTTTTCTTTCACTGCATTTTGAAACTTCATAGTTTAAATTTCTTTCATAATTAATTGCATTATTTTCATAAAAAAAAAAAAAATCACAAACAAAACACTCAATAGATACTGCAATATAATTTTTAAATCATATAATTTTGGATTTTAAAAATTTTATTTCAATGAAACATTCAAAATAATATATCAATCCTAAGAACTATTCAACACTTCAATATGGTATATCAGGGATCTTTGGTTTCAACTATTATGTACAGTAAATGATTGCTTGAAACAGACAAAGAAAAATACCTTGTCCCTGTAAGTATTTAGAAAAGTGCTGAAATTTAATATTTGAATTGAATGATAGAACAAGTAATCATTTTAAAAAATTATAATATTTAATAATTGATATTTGTCAATCATAAATGATTGGCTTTTGTCCATCATATATGAAATTTTTATCATTACAAAAAACATTAATTAATTTAAAAAAGTCATTACATATGAAACATAAGAGTTATTTCCATTTAATGAATTGTTTTATTTTTATACTTTTCATTGTTCATATATGCATTCATTTTTGACTTAAAACATTTATCAGACAAAACATTTTTTATCATTAGTATCAATGTAAAACTGAATAATGAATTTCACTCACAAAAAAGGAAGAAAATGCTTAAAATTTAATTTAGTAATACCATAATAAATTATTTAAATATAATAAACATCCTTCTTTACGTGAAAATTATTTAGACATATAATTAAAACCACATTTCAAAATTTATTGAAAATGATACATTGGAATATTAAGTAAATTTACAACATACTAATTAACTGTGTTATTAAAGTAGTACTTTTCAATGTATGCAGCAATATCCTCTTATTTCACTAGAAAACTGCAGTGATGTAGAAGCTGTTATCCCTATTCTGTAACTGCTTGCTGTAATACATGTTGCAGCTATTTAAGTAACTTGATTAACAGTTCAATCCATAATTTTCCATTAGATCATTAATGTTGTTGTTACTAATGTCACTTGGCGAAGCCAACCTTGACCGTCAGAGACTGGGCAAATGAAGTCAGAAAGAGCTTCTCCCATTTTTGAATAGAGCATCCCCATACAAGTAAGTATTTCAGCTCATAGATAGCAAAGCCCCATCTGGGGTCTACCAATTTAGAGAGTGAAGACACAGAAGACCCATAGCCTCGATCCAAACACCCCCAGAGGTATTAATTTGGAATGGGAACATGGAGGACATAGCGACCACAACATACGTGCCCCAGTCGTTGTTAGTAAATATGACGAAGCTTCGGATAAGTTGGGATCCGAACTCACTACCTTCCGGAAACGAGAATGACACCCTAACCAACAAGGCCAACTTGACCTTTCATTGATGTCATGGCCCTCCAGATCCCATGGGCTTTGGAGATATATTCAAAAACACTGCATGAACAAATTTTTTCTAAACAGACAAAATTATTGAGTCAAAATTATAAAACCATGAGTCCGATAAATTTCTTCTGTTGCCCCAAAATAGCACTTAAAAGGTTCTTTGCATGAGAAGTCTTTAAATTTCGAAGTGATTGAATAGTTGATGAGCTGTAAGGAAAAAATGGTGAAGCCAGTCAGGAACTACATCTTGATAAAATTAAATTCCTTAAAAAGGCAAATTTTAAAATGTGTAGGAATGTTGTCCATAGTAAGTAAAGTATGGAATGATACATTCATTTCAAGTATACATTTTTTTGCAAGATGATTAAACACTTCATTGAATTAATCAGTTGAGGAATACCAAATATTATTAGATTTTCCAAGGATACTTGATTTTCAGAAAATTTTAGTTTCATTTTGAGTGCATAATTTTTTATTCAGTATAAAATTATAAAAGCTAAGTATTTTTCTTACATAACCTGTAGATTCTGCGTTAAAAAAGTTTTAAATTTTATTGTGCATATTATATATTATATTAACATAAAAAATCTGATAAAAAACATTGTCCATCAGAAAAGCTTGAAATTTTATTTTCATAAAATAACTAACAGATGGCTCCATAATTCGACAGATTTATTTCTGTTATAATCAGTTTTCTCCACTTATGTTCAAGTATGAATTTGGTTCATTGAAAAGATATTACAGTTGTTATTGGTTAACATCATTTTGCATCCTGTCTTGACCTGTTCTGAGCTACTTTGTTCTAAAATTATTCAAATTTGTATATCATATGTGGAAGCAAAGTCACAGCAAATATTAAACAAAAAGCTATAAGGAAGGCAACTAAGAAAATGACGGCAAGCTTATTAATGTAATGTAAAAAATAAAGCATGCACAGTACAAAAGAAAAATGTATCGAATGTGTAAATAAAAATTAACCACAGCATTAATTATTAACAAAACAAATATATTTTATTTTTAAAATATGTCTAATCTAGTTTTAAGTTATTAAAAACAAAAATTGATAAGTTTTATTAGGATCTTCTCAGAATTATCGCTCTTGATCAATTTCGTGCATCCTCTCAGTTGCACTTTGTGATGAAGTGGATCCAAACAGATCTTTTTCATAATAAATGATTTTTCTAAACAATTTATTAGACTTTTAGTCATACTGTGAGTTTTTTATTTTATGTGACACATTATCAGTAACATATAATTTTAACTACTCGCCAGGAAAACTGTTGCAAATTATATGCAGGAAAATACAATAATTGAATTCAGGCTGTTCAAATTATAAATCTATTAGTGTTTTTTTCCATACAGAATAAACCACTTTTTTGAAATTTATAATAAAAATTCAATGTAAATTAAGGTTAATGTTTTACAATTAATATTCCTAAAATAACATATTAAAAATTTTATAATAATTATATATGAAAAATAACCATAATTTTAATTTGTTTCTTTTGTACTTTAAAAAAATCATCCATTAGAACTCTGCTCTGATTTTGAACATGCAAGTCCAAAGTAAGATTTAAACAAATAAATTGTTGAAGTAAAGGTCACAGTGCAAACTGTTTGGTTTCTCACTATTACTTGTTCAGCAAAACATGCTTGTTAAGAGATATTTTCTTTTACTTTGTTTATTATATTAACCTTTCATAAAATAAAAAAAAAATGCATATGTCATTATTTTAAAATTGTCATAAATACATAAATAACAGTAACTAATAAATTACATTTCTAATTATTAATATGTGCAAATGAAAATGCAGTAATTACTTTAACAAAAATAAATCGAATATTAATGTGCATAAATTACAATGTAAAATTAGTAATACTGAATTTTTTAATGTTTAAATACATATAACAAATTAAGTGCACATTTCAAAAATGACATGTGATTAATAATTAAAATAAACAGTGAAATTCATTTTACATTAAGGCACAGACCATAAGCTCATTATTTATAAAAGAGGCAAACACCATTATAAGTATGAAGATGCATAATTTGAATATAATGAACAAGTTGTTTTACATGTGTTAACATTAAAATATCAAAGTACTATATATATAACTTTAATACATTTTTAAGGAGAGGAAAGTTTTTTTATTATATAATCTGTGTGAATGCATCATAAAAAACTGAATCTGCTTCACAATGAAATGAATACAAAAAGTAAATGTGTAGTTTAAATTATGTTGATGATCATAATTCTTAACATTAATGCTTTCTAAATCAGAATTCATTTCATATTATCTTACATGAAAAGTTATAATGTTTCAGATATTTAAAATATATTTTGCAAACTTATTGTTATGAGCTTTTAAAAAATATGATAATTTTTCTTTTTTGACATGAACTTCTAAAGAAACTTTGATATTACTAAGTAATGCTCCTTAAATATGCTCACAAATGGGAATGATTTTATGAAACAAACCTGCTGTTTTACATCAAAATTTTTGTAATTAACACAATAGAGAAATTTTAGTTGAATATGCAATCATTACAAGTGGTTTACTCTCCACACACTCAAAGTTAAAGAAACTGAGCAACCAAGATGTAAAAAGAGACAATGGATAAACTATACAAAATATTATTTTAATAGTGTTTTAATTCATTACTAGTAAAATTAAAAAAAAAAAAAACCAATATTTTTATTTTGAAACGAATATTTTGAATTTATTTTCTTAATCTGTTCAGTTCATGTTAAGAAGTTTTGATGTTATTTAAAAAACAGTTTAATAATTATATTTCAAAGGAACATAATTGTAAATGAGAGAAGATAAAATTTTTTATGACTCAATTGTAGCATCTCCCAAGTACTTTATCATTTTAAAAGAAAATTATCCTTTAACAAACAATAGTTAATAAGAATTATGTATTAATAAAGAGGACTCACTCACTCGCTCGCTCGCTCGCACGCACGCACGCACGCACGCACACGCACGCACGCACACACACACACACACACACACACACACACACACACACACACACACACACACACACACACACACACACACACACACACACACACACACACACACAAACACACACACACACACACACACACACACACACACACACACACACACACACACACACACACACACACACACACACACACACACACACACACACACACACACACATTGAACCACAGAATTTCTTACTTTCTTGCGGACTGAAAATCACTATAAATATTTAAACATCACATCATTTATTTGTGAAGTTTTCATAGAATTAAAATTTATAAATTTAATTTTTTTTATTTGATATTTTCGATTACAAAAGTTGAACTACTTATAGTTAAAATTAATTAAAGGTTAAAATTAAAAATTTTATTTCTTTCCATTAGTTAAAACTATTATTAGTTTCCCAGAAGTTCTTGAAAAATAATTTTAAATTATAAGTTTTATTTCTCTTTTCATGTACCAAAATATTATTTCTGCAAAATTTCTGAATTTTATAGATCAAAGTGTATGAAAATTTGCAATATTTATTATAGCGAATGTTTTAATTGCTTTTCAAATTAAGTATAACTTTTCCATTCAAAACTTTTCAAACATCTGACAATTACATATTAGAAGAATTGTAAGGTACTCAGCTATAATAGAATAAGTCATTTAGTTTTTTACATTTTATTAATAAAACTTACTCACACGTACTATTTTATCTTTAATATACTATGAAGTAAAAGACATTTCAAAAATTTTAAATAATAACATATAAATTTCTACTCTTCTATATTAAATAAAAATTTTGATTTAGTAAGTTTTTAATTTATAACAAGTTTTTAAAATTTCTTAAAGATTAATTTTGTTTTTCAAGATCTTAAGATTTTACGGAACGTGTAGATATTTTCCAAGCAATCATAGACCTTTAAACTTATTTAAAATTAGATGTTTTTATTTATAAATCCCAGTTTTATTTTAAGAAAGTTTAATGCTTATTGCAATCAAATGAAATCCTATTTTTTAATAAATATAGAATGTCTTTCATTATTCAATATTGCCAAATATTTAACAATGCATCATCAAGTAAAGCATTTGGTTTGTCCTTTAGCAGTCAATTTTTGCACATCAGAGCAAACTAGACTAAACTTTCAGATTAAAGTTGTTCAATGTCAAATTCAAGCAATTTTTTTACAGATTTACTGAAATTTTTTTTAAATGACATTATTTAAAAAGCTTATATTCCTATAACTGATATAGTGCTACAGCTATTTTTATACTGGACTTCTATTTAAAAGTGTAACAGTAAAGCAGAAATAAACATATAAGTTTCCCAAATTTATAATAAAAATTTGAAATCAAGACAAAATATATAAAAAAAATTTTGTCTTTAGAAAGCTTAGTTAA
>JAPDSC010161161.1:146363-166526 GCA_026290005.1 Latrodectus geometricus
TTTTTTATTTTGTACAATAATTTTGAATATACAAGTTTTCATGCAAAATAATTTTAAAAATACAAATTTTTATGCAAATTAATTTAGAATATACAAGCTTTTATGCAAAATAAGGATAGCTGGCTTTTCAATAACATTCATTTCTAGGAATTTTTCTAAAATGGACAACATAAAATACATAATGTATTAATTGAAATATAAAAAACAGTTCTTATTTGCTTATGATTAAACAAATTTCACAATATTTTTTAATCCTTCATTGACTTTTTCATTAATTTTTCAATATTTACATTAATTACAATAAGCTTCAAGATTTAATGAGTTTCAGTAAACTTTACACACATAACTTTGCATAAATTAAACTTTTAATAAATTTTGTTTTTGAGTTACAAAGATTGCATGTAAACAAATGGTTAGAAAACAGCATTTTTTAACATACAAATAAATAATGAAATTAGTTACCAATAATTTCTGTACTAAGTCTTTTGCTAAAGGCAAAAATCCATCAGGGAAATCATATTCTAACTTTGTAATTTTTTGGAATATTAAATACTCATTTCTAAAATTGAAAAAATAATAATAATAAAATTTAATGACAATAAATAATTATATAAATAACACAATCTAATACACACAATTTTAAAACTCACGCTGCTCGAAATGGTGGAAGACCTGACACCATTTGATACACAATACAACCTAAGGCCCATAGATCAACACTGAAACAAAAGAATGTGAAAAAAATCTAAATTTCTTCACAGAAAAAATCACAATTAAGGTTAAGACATGAACTTTAAAGTATTAAATCTTTATAATTATGAATATGCAAGCACATAGTATTATATGTTACTAGACTATAGACTATTATACAGTTTTGTGTAAAAGCTAATCATTTGAAATAAATAGGACAAAATCTTAATTGGAGACATCTCAAAGATAGAAAAATAATGATTACTCCAGTGACCAATAACATCATTCAATTTGCTTTCATACTAGTTAGCATTAACTTTTACTTTAACTGATAGAGCAAAAATCACAAAATTAAATAATTGGTATATTATTGGCACTAAAAAATATATATTTTGCTTTTTAATTTTGCAAATAAAAATGAAACAAAAAAAATTATATTTTAATTAAATGCCGTCTTAATAAAATTTTTTAAATAACTAAACAAATAATACTTGAGATCAAAATTTATTATGCATAAAAAATTTTACATGCAAAAGCAAACATTAAAAAAAAATTAATAATAAAAGAAAAGGAAAGAAACTAATGTATTTAGTTTTCTAACTTTAGCAATTCAAACTAAAACAAAATTAAGGAGTATTTATATCATTTTTAGCTTGTTTTATAACTTTGATTGTGCAAATCCAAATTGCTTTAACTTAAAGTAAGAAACAATTCCCAGAAATTTCCATATATTTTTTTCTAGATTCCTTTGACTCTCAATTGAACAAATAAAAAACAATTACACTACCATAAGTTTTATTAAAAATATGCTAAAATAATGTTTTGTAAAAATATAATTAAAAATGTTGCAAAAGAATTATATGGGTTTTTCTGCCATATTCTAACTCTTCTTTTTCTACAAAAATAATTTTATTTAGGGTTATTCCTTTAACCATAAAAAAAGGGGGAGGAGAGAAATCTTTCAATACAATTAAGAGAAACTAACTACAGCAATATTCCAATTTTGGATAATGTCTAAATCTGTTTTGAATTTTTGATTTACATGTTCAGCATTTCTTGTAAATCAAATTAAGCATTTTTTCATATATATTCATATCTTTTCATATATATCATATATATACATAGATATTATTTTTTTCTCAGATTTCATAAACTTAAATTAATACTCTAGATTTAATATAATTTTTTTAATTGATAACAAGATGTCATTGCATTTCACGGAATATTTAAAAAATATATATCTCAAACCTATTATATGCCTTTATGAATGGTAAGTATTTTATTTTAAAATTTTTTTTCTTTTATAGTAGGAAAGTAAAGGATAAATGATATCAACTAAGTGTTAAGTCATTTACAAAGAAATTTCTTGTGTGAAAAGAAAACCTTACACAATTAAATTCTCCTATTATAATAACAACTTAAGAATTTAAATCACATTAGCAGCAAGAGAGCTTTTCTATTATTAGGACTAGACTAATTGCCATTTTTGGATAAAATCACAAAGACAATTTTCTTTTTTTGTATACCAGAATTATATTCAAACCTAATTTCAATGGAATTTTTATCATGAATATGAAAATTGTAATTATCTCGCTTGCTACATTATGAATTTTTTTGCCAAATGTTGAAGATTTGGCAATATGATACAACTGAGGTAAGAAAAAATATACCCAGCTATATTAGTAACAGTAAAAATGATGAAATATCAAAAGTCAGAATGACACTTCTTAAACTTAAACAATGCTAAATGTGTGCATATCTTACATATATATATACAATAGAACCTCAAAAATTCAAAATAATTGGGAAGAACCCTGTTAAGATTTTGAATTTAACATGTTGCCTCTTTACATTTTTATTATTAGCTCAATAATAATCTGAAAGTTTTTGCTTTAAGTTAATAACAATTTTTTCCCTGATAAAACATGAATGGTTAATACATCATCTATGTCTTGATGTACACTGTGTGACATGGCACCCTAGTCTATGACATTGTCCATTTGTCATGGCAATGAATTAAAATAATGGCACACTAGTTTATATATATATATATATATATATCCTACTTAGAGAAGTTAAACACAACAATAAACTACTCCCCTAAGCTCTGTTGTATAATGTGGATGAGCCTGGATTCAAATTTAAAGCACTTCCTATCATAAGTTCAGCTTCCAAAGAAGATTTGTCTGCCTCAGAATTCAAAATTAATAAAGAACATCAGACAATCATGGATTGTAGCAATGCTGCAGTTACTAACTAATCTCTTAAGGTAATTGGCACATGCAAAACAGGGTGCCTTAAAGAACATGGATATGGCAAATTTACTACTTTAATATAAAAATCAAAAAAAGCTTGGATAAATGTTGACCTATTTCAAGAATTTTTTGAAATGCAATTTGCTCCTCCAGTTTCAAAATTCAATGAAGGAAACATTGAAATTCAAGTAAACACAACACATTTTCACAATTTTCAAAAATATTACAAAATGGCAAAATTATAAGATATCCATATGCAAAATGCCTAAAAACCAATAAGCCATTAGAACTTGTCAAATTAACAACAGGTAAAACCATAGTTTTCAAAATTCTGATTGCACTCAACCTACAACTTTGAATACCACAATCTTGCACTATTTTTGTTTTTAAATATCATTTTAAATATAATAAATTACGACAAAATTAAAAGCTACAAAGTTCTGCAAATACTTTACAAATTTTAAAAATTAAAAAACAAATAAATACTAAATGTCAATATGATTATTCATAATCAATCAATAAAATATAATCAATATTTTAATAAACCAAAAGAATATAAATAATTTAAAAATATGTATACAAAAAAACAAAGCAGGTATTAATAGTAGTATAAATCTAAATTAGTGACTTAATAACATATATTTTTATGAAAACTCAGGATTATAATTAACTAAGCACTGGTGCCCATTTTCCATTTAAAAGAACACATTATTCTAGTTTTAATTAATCCAGGAATACAATTCAACAAGAAACACCTCAAATATTTCTACACTACACTTAATAAATTATGCATATATTTTACTATGTAGAATAGAAAATTTAATTGACTTATGTAAAGTAAAGAACTTACTTAATCATCAACTTCCCTCATACTTCAAATTTAAAAATTAAAAGAAAATAATTAAAAAAAGTTTCATTTCAAAAATATAAATTACAAATTAAACAATTTTACAAAATTATAACAATCAAATAACATCTAATTAACTTTTATAAATTGTGAGACAATAATTAAAACTCCATACATAACACTTTAAAATAAACTGAAAAAAATAAAACACAGCAAAAGCTTCAAGTGTTACTAAAACTGCAAAACAAATCATGCATGTTGGAATATGCCATAGAATTGCTGAGCAAATCTATTCAGTTTGGCACATTTGGTATCCATACTAACTCATAGGATGAAGCCCAGGTCACAAACTTTATTGTCTCCCAAATGTCACCAAAGCCACTGTTACACATACTAGGTTTAAGCCAAGCAAATAATTTACCTAACAAAACCTTGCTATCATGTGATTGACAAGACTTCTTCTGATACCCTTGACAGCTATAATAATAAATTACGTCAATGCTATTTTTCAGCTATTTTATTTTTCATCACCCAATGTGACTCAACTTTTGCAACTTACGGACTTATGATCAGAACCCGAATGCAACTCCTGCTGATGTAATATATATGCGTTCCTGGAGCAACATAGTGTCAAGATAATTTAGTTTGCTATGTCAATGAAAGATTAATGAATTTAAATCTACATAAAAAGGTACGGAGCTATGTATTGTACATTGTATTTAAACAATTGTTGAAAGTATAGATGCAATTCAAAAATTATCTTAGCTTTTAAATCATAGCTACTGATTTTCCTTTATCAAATATAATTTGTCTTCACACAGATTTCTGAGGTTCTAGTGTTGTCTATAATACATATGTACTATCCCAACTCTGGTACATATTATGCAAGGACATAGGGATTAACAGCAGTAAAATAAAAACAATTATGTTTTGTATTCAGAAAAATGCAGAAATGCATTTTTTGTAATCAATACAAAACAATATTTACCTAGGAGATGCACTTTTATCACTCAACATTTCAGGTGAAACATATTGTGCAGTACCTACAAATGAGTTATTCCTTCTAGGTTCACTACTTGAAGCTGAAAATAAAATTTAAATCTATGGTAAATAAAGTACTCAAAGATAAATATCATTAAAATGAATAAAATTAAAATGATAAACAGAAAAGAAAACTTACAGCCAGCATTTTCAGTATTAATAACTTTAGCTGAACCAAAGTCTGTTATTTGAATGTGCATGTTTTCATCTAACAGTATATTTTCTGGTTTCAAATCTCTTGAAAAACAATTCATTATATTAAAATAGTAAAAAATCAATTAATTTTAATGTCATATGCATAATTCAATAACAAATTACGAGTAAAGTAGAAATAAAAGAAAATTATTTTAATTAAAAAAAACCCAACAGGAAAAAAGACAATTCTTATTTCAAATTCTTAAGTTATTTTTGTAATAATTTGTACATAAATAATTTCAGATAATCTCTTTTGTTTTAATTTTAGATGATATTTATCATTATCTTTTTTAAATTTATTACTTGTAATGTTCATATGAATCAACTAACCAATTTCATCTAACTACTTATAATTCTACAAAAATGAAAAAGAATTTTTGCTTTATGTTAGCTTTTACTAAAAGAAATTGTTTCACCATCTTAAATGCATTATAAGTGAATTCTTACATAAACATATTTTAATATAAAAAATAATTAATAATCATTTAAATCTCATGTATGTAGAAAAAAATTAAGCAAACTTTGTAGCTCATCTACATTTGTTTTGCAATTCAATCTTTAAAGAATTGCCAAAATATTCAATTGAAAGTTCTTCTAATTTAAAATTTTTTTCCCCAAATCTAAAAATAAAAAAGGGAAGGAGAAACTGAATAAACACTGTATATGTAATTAAGAGTAATAATTTAAACAGCATCCCATGACAAAATTATAGAATAATTATATTTTTTACAAAATGTTAAAAAGTTTAAAGAAAAATCAATTTGATGAAATATGTTATTGTTTCTGATCCCATCTGGTGTAGCATTGCTATAGCAGATCCACAAGCTCCTGAATCCTCACAAAATCAAGAAACAGCAGGGAATTAGCAAGGAAATTCTCCTTAGTAAACCCAAGGTACAAAAGATGGTATAGGGAGCAAGCCTAGTTGACACCACATTTACAACAGTTAGTATAGAGCTTACATTTACTATCAAATTTAAGGCTTTGAATATTGCCACTAACTAGCAAACCTAGAATATGTAGTCTGGTCAGCTTTAGACCCTTCAAAGCAATGGAATCACTAGTACCACCACCAGAGTATCAATCATTAGCAGGTAAAATGCTCTAGATAGCCTGGACACCTCTTTTTTGAATAGAATGCAAATCAATGTAGGTGGTTGCAGTGTCCTTTATAATCAGAGCATTTACCCTCTCATTTCTATGGAAATTGTGGACATGAGAAGGGATCCACTGCAAATGTATACATTAAATGAGAGAAAGCTGCATGAGCAGACGAAGGACTGAGATCCCAGCCATATGACCAACAGGCTTCCAAGTACTGGATAGATTTCGACTGTATGTGACAATCCAGGCATAACCAAATGAGGTATCATTCCAGATAGCAAGCAAACTTGCCTTAACAGGGAGCAGATCAGAGTGAACAAATGAGCAATGATCCAGATTTCTAAATGAAATCTCTATCTCCAGATCCCCAGGATAACAGATAAGGCACCGTTATCCCAGGATGATGCACATCTTTACTGCCTAGTTATAAATAATTATGGGCATCAATAGGGATGCTGTCAATAATCTCCAAGTCCAACTATCTTAAGTAATGTGGGGTATGAGAATTTTTGTTTAAATATGATAATAGTTTGGAATGAAAAAGGGGTCAAAAGAAGACCTAACAAGAGAGCAGAGTTACTTTGGAATTTCATTAACTGCACTACGGATCCTACTCCAAGGTTTGAAATTAACCAGGTAAATGCAGAGATTAAGCATATTTACAGCCTATCCAAGATCTATCTCTGCACACGGTAGGATGCAAGAACTCCTGGAACAAAGCTCTGGAATTATGAAATATAAATTGAGGATATTGTGAAAGTCAGACTGTGAACTGGAAGAGTACTTTTGATTTCGTTTTCTGCCAGGACTAGAGACACTAAGACGGGGACGAGAGAGTCATGTCGGAGTAAGGAGAACGGTGCGGTTGGTTCTTTTTCTTGGGGGTAGCAGAAGTCCGCTCCCAGTCGTCGTAAAACAAAATGTCTGAATTCATTGTTTGTGTGTTATGTGTAATAAATGTTTCGTGTCCCAATCATTTGTTTTGTGTTATTCGACCATCCTGGAGACGACAGGATAATGAGAACATCACAGATATGTATTCTCAAAAGACTTCTAAATGTATATCACAGAAATTAAAAATCTGTGCACATGGCATATAAACATAATAACTTAAATAAAAGATATTTTTACAATGTGGTTGTAACTATTTAATTTTTACAAAATTTATTCCATGGAGAAGAGGAAAAACAAAACATACTAAACTTACAAATGAATTTAACTTTAATTTAAGGATTTTAATATTAAATTTAAAACAACACTAAAAAATCATTTTTTAAATTTTCGTAAATACTAAAAATATTAAATGTTTCATATAATAAATTCATAACCTACCTATGAATAATATTCAATCTATGCAAATGTTCAATAGCTAAAACTAACTCAGCTGTATAAAATCTTGTACATTCTTCATCAAAAGATCCAACTTTGACAATATACGGCAAAAGTTCACCATGTTTTGCATAATTCATCACAAAATCTTATCAGTTAAGAATAATATATAATAATTAACATAAAATTTAAATGAAAGCCATTATTAAATGAAAACAATACTGTTTCCCATAAATAGAAAGTTTCAATTCCATGGAAAATATAGGATTAGAAATTTATTCATATAAATAATATAAAATAAAAATTTCGAAATATTTCGAATATTTCTTAAATATTTGCAATTTTATTAAATATTTCTTCCAACTAAATTATTTCTAAAATTAGGAATTTCTTAGCACTATACTGGATAAGAACAATTTCAGATAATTCTTAAATAAAATATTCTTTTTCATAAAAAAAAAAAAAAAAAAAAAAAAAAATGTTTGTGGTGGTTAGGTTGTAAAACATAATAAGACACTTTAATAGCTTCAGAAGAAAAGTCCTGGTTCTATCCCATCTACTGTTGAATAATGGCAAATAGATGTTGAATTTCTGCCTTCTGAATGCACGTCAATTGGAATGATATTTTAGAGTTTTGCAGATTTAACTCTTCCAACTTATGAATATGGCTCATTATCTATAAAAATGTCCTCCTAGTAAGGAATTTACAGGGTGGATATTAAACTGCCTTACAATAGCCTCATGCTATTTACTATATAGTGTTACAAATATAACTTTTTGTTAAAATTTCATTAAACACTTAATATTATTTACTAAAAAATATATAGAGTTTCTAAATTAAAATTTTATCACATAAATAGAAGCTATCTAGCTAATATCATTACACAGTTTATTATGATGAAAAATTATTTATATTTACCAATGAATCTATGACAAAAAGTATGGAAACTACTTTTTAATAGAGTTTAAAAAATGATGACTGTAATTTTCCAATATATAATCCGCAGCGGCATATCATAAAATTTTTTTTTACTTAAAGACTTTCTTTTCAAGTAAAAAAAAAGAAAAAGAAAAAAAGTGTTGTATAATCTACGACAATTTTTTTTCATCAAGCAGTCATAAATATTTACTGCTAATAATAATGTTACATAAAATAAAAAAATGCACACTATGATTAAGAATATAACAAATTGTACAGAAAAAAAAATTATTATGTAAAAGATCTCTTTGGAATCACCTCACAGCAAAATTCGATAAATTGAGATGAAAGTACAGGATTAATCAAGAGCGATTATTCAAAGAAAAGTCCAGACAAACTTATTATTTAGTTTTTAATAACTTTTAAAACGATGTTAGATATATTTTAAAAATAAAATATATTTGTTTTGTTAATAATTAAAAGAAAGAAATGGATTATTTTCAAACTGCGTATTGAATACATTTTTCTTTTATACTGTGAGTGTTTTGTTTTTCAATTCACACTAACATTTTCATTGCCATTTTTTTTTCATTTGCTTTCACTATAGCTTTCAATTTAAAATCTGTTGTGCAACTTAAATGTTTTCGCTTCCGTATGACGATATATGGATTTGAATATTTTCAGAATGAAACAATTCACATCAAGACAAAATATAAAATGATGCTAGAGAATTTTAACTGAAATATCTTTCAAAGAAGCGAATTCATTCTTGAATGTAATTGAACAAAGCTGATTATTGCTGAAATAAGTCAAACATATGTGGCACCACCTGTTACTTATTTCATAAAACATAACCAGTATGTCTTTCAAAACTTTCTTGTAAGCTTTTCAGATAGAGAATGCTTTTTTTATATGATTATCCTCAGCGGTATATAATACGCACAATGAAATCCAGAACTCTTATAACTCATTATCCGCAAATTATATACAGAGAAATATGGTAATATTTTTATATTTCATTTTTTTTAAATGTAAAAAACAAAATAAGAAGAACAATAAACATCATGTTTTAACTTGATTTCACAATCTAAAAAAAATGAATGATAGTTTAAAAAGGATACACAGCCTGTCTGTATCTTGAAATGTGCAATACAGTTTAATAAAGAAAGGGCTAGGATGATTATTAAGAATATTCATTATCTGTTTTTCTCTCATAACAGCCTTTTGCTTTTTTTCACGTAAAATATGAGTCTTTTCACAAACTTTAACTGCAAATGGAAAACAGTAATTGAAATGATGCAAGAAGCAGTTAATGAATTTGGCATATAAAGAAAGATATATAAATAAAATAAAGATAGATACATATAATACAGAGTACAGAACAAATAAAAGTTTTTTTATAACAGGATTACTTGGAGAAATCTCTTTAAAAGAATAATAGGAGCATATTCTTAAAAAAATGAATGAATTTTATAAAATTTTGAATTAAAAAATATGTTAAAAATATAGATTTATTCCTTAAATAATTCAATTGGAATTTTTCAAAACAATAGCAGTTGTAAGAACTTACTTGCATATTCTTTACTAGAATGGATATCTTTTGCTAGATATACCTAGAATATGAACAAATTTAAAATAAATAAGTTTTCATGATGTAATTTCAATAAGTTTAAATTTCTTTGCATTTTGAAGAATAAAAAAATCATGTTAAAATTCAAGCACAATTATCATTTAGATTAAAAAAAATAGAGAAAATAAATGACTTCCATGAAAAAGTAATAGATAGATATTAAAATGAATTTTATTAAGTCTGATGGAAATACAACTGAAAATGCTTATTTCCAAATAATGAGAAATAATTCATAAAGAAGATTGAATTAATAATACTATCAGTGAAATTTTAAGAATTGGTTGAATGTAATGAAAAATTTGTAGCTAAACATTTTTAAAAACAAGAAAATTTTTTTTCTTTAAATGAACACAAAAAGTAACAGTAAAAATAATTTACCATACAAAAAATAAATAACAAAAAAAGATATGATGGAATTGAATTACCACTTATAATTAAGCAGTTTGATGCTATACAGTCCATTCTCAGTCAAAGTCATTTATAACAAAAAATTGTATATAAAAATAAAAATGCTCGTCATACATTCGTCATACACAATTATTTTACACACAAATTTGAATTTTTAGTCTTCATCATACAATCAAATTATAAATGCAATAATACTGTTTCAAGATTTATGCTGTTATGAGAAGTCATAACAGTATAGTAATAAATAGAGACTCTGAACGTGCAACCATATTTCTGTGATGAAAAAGAACTAATTTAAATCAAAATGCTAACATTACTATTAGCAAGATAAGTGTGAAAAAAAAGTCCAGTTTCACCATCTTTAAGGTAGTACATATATTTGTATAAATCCAATTTATTTTATAAAAAAATATTTACTTTTACAGATTTCATAAAATCTACAAAATTATCATAAACCTAAAATTACATTATAAATAATCATAAAATAAGAGACATAGTATATATTAAATATGTATCTCATATATCAATAGGATAAATATAATACATAATTATTAATTAGCATAAAGTGAGTAAATTTTCAATAATATCAAAAGAATAATAAATAATTAACTGAAAAATAAGTATTGTATAACTATGTCATGAAAAGCTTTTCATACCTTGCATTGGTAACTTTTTAAGAATTACATTATTTAAAACTTATAAAAAAAAAATTCTTAGCTAAATTTTATTTTTGGTAAATCAGTTTGCATATTTCAGTTTAGAAACAATTAATATTAAAAAAATATTTCAAATTTTTCACGTGTAAAATAATGTTTGAGTATCATTCATGTATAAAAATTTATAAAAACAAATTTTGTGAAAGTGAAATTTAAGCCAATTTTAATACGATTGCTCAGTTGGAAAATATAATGCCTGTACATGAAAAATAGATAAATGTATCAAATCATAACCTCGAACTTTTTTAAATAAATAGAAATTTTAAATAAAGAATGAATGAATGAATCAGAATACTGAAATAAACATATAATAATAAGAACATGAATACACAAAAGTAAAAACTGCATACCATAGAAAAAGATCCTTCTCCAATAAGTTTTCCGAATCGAAAATCTTTAGCAGATTTCTTTAATGGTGGTCTTATAGGAATTGATGAATTTTGCTGAGTCAAAGTACTATCACTTCCAGGAGATCCCTCTAAATCTCGTATATGATGTTCCACAGACTAAGGGAAAAAATTAAACATTTACTATTAAAAGCATTACACAGTAACATACACATATAATGAATATTAAAAGTGAAAAACACAAGTATTTAAATTGATTATTTCTGATGATTGTATGCATATTTAAATGGAACTTAAAACAATTAAAATATGTTTTCATAAAAGAACATATGTACATTAATTTAACTTAATTAACATTTTCATGAGGTCAGTAGAAAGCAGGATAGACTATGGTGAATATCAGAGCAAAAGACCATTATTAATATTTAAAGAACTATTTGAAAATATAGAGAGGTATAGGCCATACATATACAAAATAAGAAAACTAGGTAAAATTCTGAATATTTCTAAAGCCTTATTTAGGAATAGAAAAAGCTAATTTAATCTCTTATAATATTTTCAATTCATTTTATTATAAGTTACAAATAACACACAATATAATTCCAGGATTAAAAAGTGTAAATAACATAATTTTATGATAAAGGTGACTTGAATATAAAAGTTAATTAAAATAAATTAAGATTCATGATATATAAAAATGTTTTGACTAAGTTATTACAAATTTTAAAGAAGTTTTACTAATTATTCAATTTAATATGAGAGTAGCTTTTAGAAAATATCTTGACTTTGAATCAACTTCTTGTTTTTACAAAAAGTTGTCTTTGTTCAATGTTATCACATAATAATGACCTGCCAGGTTATTGTTTTTTCTCAAATACCAAGAAGAATAATATAATAAAAACAAAGGTTTGTAGTTATTATTACATATGCAAAAGACTTATTCAACCAGGATCTAGTTTTAAATACTACAAATGCAAATATCAAATATGAGAATCTAACTATTGAATGGCATACCTGAGCCAGTCAACAATTATTCTGGAATAAATTTTATTTGTGTTCAATATAGTTGCAGAATAATGCATTAAATTTAAATTTTTATATGATATAATAAAGCAAATAAATATTTAGCCATTGAACAAGCTGTATTTAATTATGTTTAATCCTAAGCTATAGGAAAGACATCATATTCACATGTTTATTTCAAAGATTTAAAATAGTTTATTTTTTTTTAATGCATAATGCATTAAAGGACAGCTTATAATATATGTATATTGAAATAAGTGGTTAATTCCCAGTGAACGGTACGCTCCTTGTAAGGTACGCATATATACAACGGTACGCATATATACAATTACAATTAATTGTATGTAATATTGTATAGAATTATATTATTAGTATAAAATAATATTATTTTATATTATATAATTATATTAATTGTATAAAAATAGCGTACCGTACACTGGGATACAGCCGAAATAAGTTGCATAACGCATTATATCACTGATTTCATGGAAAATATTTTACCTAACATTAATTACTATTATATTATTAATAAGAAACAATAATTAAAAATAAAGACAATTGTTTTAAACTTTTTATATCTAAATATTGTTTTTTATTTTTTAAGTTTTCAGATTGCAAATTAAACAAAATTATTTTTGCGGAAATTTTCATTTTTTTTTCAAATTAAATTCCTAATTTTTCAGTGACAGATTTTCTGAAAGATAAGGTATTATACATTTACAAAGATTAATATTTTACCATAGATTTTAAATTAATGACAGAAATATATAAAATATTAAATGTTGTTTTACTAACTAAACACTAAAACTATTTAATTTAAATCAATATAGTATTTTTGGAACAACTTTGATATGACCCCCCAAAAATTAAGCGCCAAATCTGGCACTTCTTACGGACTTTTTAGGGTTGCTGTTTCTTATTTTGGTGTTGCCAATTTAGGTTTTTTCAGCTTTTAGCTGTTGTCAAATTTAGCATTTTCTTGTATTTTGTACCATTTTTTTTAGCTTTTTTTTTGTTTTTTAAAGTTTTTGTTGTTATTAATTATTTGTATTTAGCGAGAATCCCTCTTGGCGAGAAAAAAAGTCGCCAAATTTCCGATTTGAGGATTATATCAAAGAAGTTCCGTATTTTTAAATCTAAATGAAATTTGGCATAATTTTAGAAAATCTATATTTATGAATAACTAAAATTAAATGAAGAAAAAAAAAACGATAAATTTTATAAAGGTCAGCTGGAATTGTATATAAATATTTATAGTTAAATCAAAAATAGTGTTTTCAACTTTTTATTTCGAATTCCCGGTGTAATAAAAAAACGCATTTTAATAACTCACTAGTTCCCCGGCACTCATTATTATGTTTTTCGATGGTTACATTCGCAAGAAAAATAAGAGAGAATTCATATATAAAATTTAGATTAACTTCTGTAATACAAAATTACACGAATCAGATAAACAATAACAAAAAATTACAAAAGCACTTTCACATTTTTAGTTGAGCTGTTCACATACTTCTTCCGGTTCTTAACTTCTTAGTAATAATTTTACATGTATTCTAAAAAGCTAAATTAATAACTGCTAATACATTTTAACAATCTTAGAACTGAACAGTTTCCTTTGAAACTTCCTTAATGATAATTTCTTAATTATTTTAAAAAGCATAGAAATTATATATTTATTTTAGTACGCATGCGTCTTTTGTATATCGAACAGACGTAGTTCTGCTTTTGCATTGCAGTTATAGCAACGCAACACACCTTTGTTTTACTGCAGTCTATTATTGCTTATTACAAAGCTTTGAAGGTAAGTATTTTATGTAACATTTAATAAAAAATAAACTTGATTTTCCTATTTATAATATCGCAAAGTATTTTATGTTCTGGATTTTGTTATAAGTTAGCATTCGCATTTCATGCAGTCTTTCAAGTGGGTGACTTATTAAATGTTCTAACTGCCGTATGACTTCAAATCACGTTTCATAAATAATTTTATTTCTAATTAGAATTTACTTGAACCAAAAAATTCAAATTTCTGTGCTATCAAGTGTATTTTAAATATCTACTCTGCATAAAAGTGTTTACAAGTGAAGGGACAGCCTTTTTATTTGTGATAAACTAAGTTTTTAAAATTCTGTGATTAAATGTTTAATTAAGGAATAATCCCAACATATTATTTATTAATATACATGATTAGCCTATATTTGAGAGTGCTCTCTTGATTTTCGGCTCGTTATTTTATGCATTTTATTTGGTTTATTAAGTTTGCTTACATTGTCTTCATTGCAATTTGTTTTGGCCGCCATACCTGGTTGCACGGTGTTTAGCGCAAACAGGAACGGTACCAACCAAAAATGGCTAAGCGGCCACTCTCACATATAGTTTTACCATATACATAATTCACATTTAATTTTTTGTTATTAAAATTATACATAAAAGTGAGCTAAAAAATAAATTATAGTTAAAACTAAATTTAAACATGCTTTATTTGAAATTTGATTCGCTCCTATTTTACGTTAGTTATAAATTCATGTATAATTTATATATTGATTTAGAGTTCATTTTTACATTCCATGCCATAATTTTTGGGGATACTTTGTTAGTAGTTCTGCTCCAATTCTACACCAAATATAATGCTAAAGAGACGATAGCAACCTTGTTATGATGCTAATCACAGACCAATAATTTTATTACATTGGTCTGTGGTGCTAATTCACTATAACAAGATTGCTTATTGATTGGACGATGACGTCAAGCAAAGAGGAGGGAATGACGTATTGGTTAGATTTAAGGCTCCTGTAAAGGGGAGCTGACTCATAGACTTCCCGACCTGCCACAGACACTATAGTTGTCATAAAAATTCGTATAACGCAGATTTCTTATATACGTTAATTCACGATTAATTAATTATTTTAGCACTTTCCTTTCAGTTTAAACTGTTTTAATTTTAACTGTATTTATAAATTTTAAGTAAAAATTCGATCACCCTTGTCGACTTTTCAACATCACCAAAAATCACGCCATTTTGCACCAACGAAATCTTAAAGACAGAATATTGGATAATATTGCCTATGCAAAAATGGGTTGCCAGAAATGTTATTTATCACCAAATGTACAAAATTGTGCTATGACCATACAGTAAATCAGAGCCTAATTTTATTTAAGATTCCTATTTTGTGAGATAGGTTTGCTGTAACAATAAAAATAACAATATGAATTAAAGTTTTATATTGTTTTTCAATTTGTGATGAATAATAAAATTAGGGATAAATTTTGAAACGATATTTCTTACTAAAGCAATATTTTCTTTTGAAATAAGTTTTAAAAAGTATAGTAATGTACAAAATCTATACTTAATAATTTTTAAAGAATTTAATAAAATTATGTTTTGCTAATAAAAAAAGCAAACAAAATAACAGAAATGAATTTTTTTTGTACATTATAAGTAATTTATTATAGTAAATATATTAATATAATATTACGGATAAGCAATAATACATACTTAAAATTTTTAAACCTATGTTATAACTTACATAAATAACATATTTGCATATAATTTTATAAAGAAACAGACAGTAGGGAAACCATTTTGTATTAAATTATGTTATACTGTAAGTAATATATAACAATAGTATTCACATACATAATAACTAACAAAAATAAAAAATATTTCTTACATACTGTAAGTATATATTATAACTAACTAGTAAGTAATATATACTTACAACTTCTAATTTGAAAGTAGTACATACTTAACATATAATCTAAAATTTTAAAGTTCTGAATTTTAGGATTGTTACATAAAAATAACAATATAAAAATATTTATATTTTTCAATTTGTGAAAAATAGTAAAATTATGGATAACTTTCTTAATAATATTTCTTATTAAACGTAATGTTTTCTCCTGTTATAATTAAAAAAAAAAAAAAAAAAAAAAAAAAAGATTGTAGTATACAGAAACTAATTTTAATAATTTTTAAAAATTGAATAAAATTGTGTTATACTAATACAAAAAACTTTTTTGTGCATAAGTGATTTATTATATTAGTATGATATTACTGACAAGCAATAATACATATTTACAATATCTAAGTCTGTTAAAACTAACATATGTTAGAAAGAAAAGAACTCGTAGAGAACTTCTTTTTATGAAATTATGTTAAACTTAATCTATAACAAGTTTCCAATAATAATAACAAAAAAAAAAAAAAAAACTTTTTCATGTATTATAAGTATAAATTATAACTAACCAGTTAGTAATATTTAAATATATAATTTGTGAGTAATACATACTTACTATATAATATAATCTAAAATAAATTTAAGGTGAAAATGTGCTTTAGGTCCCTTACTTGGGGTGTTTTCAAAATCACAGATGCCATGGCGAAAATTCTACCGCTATTTCAAAGTGAAACTTGGTGATCAATGAAAAGGCTAAAATAAAAGAGTAATTAATGAGCATGCGCGTAAAAACGCTTCGAGTTGGCAAAGTAGGGGACCTAAAGCTCAATTTAACCAATTTTAAAGTTCTGCATTTTAGTGAGACATTAATTTCATTTTATTTTTATTAAATATGTTTGATGATCGAAAAACTCAAAATTTTAAAACAGAAAAATTAGTGTAACTCTTAACATAGCAAACTCTTTAATTTAGATATAAATAAAATGATATATACTTTGAACAAGATACCATGTGATAATATGTTAATTGTAAACTTAATTATATTTTAAATGAGCTTTTCTAGCAATTAAAAAATAGTATTTATCTTCAGAATAATGATACATAAGTTTCTTTATCAAAAAAAGTGAACTCAGACTTACCAAAAGGGCGATTTTTAAAGAAAAGTAGCAAACCGCTCGCATCATAAAATAATTTCGACTATTGATGATCTAAATGTTGCTATTTACATTATTTAATGATTTACAAAATAATCTTATGGCCTATGCTCAATGTTTGGTAGCAAAAAATTTGCTTTAAATTCCTTTATTTCTAAAGGCAATAAGCAAACTCCTTAGAGATACATTACAGTCGTCAAGATTTGGACAGAAGTAATTTCATGCATCGGCCTGGGTAGTTAAGGGGCTTTAGTATGAGCTAGGCGCAGTTAATGAAATATTTGAAGAGGGAGTTTCTTATAAATCTTCGAGCGCATCTTGCGCTTTCTTTTGCATTTGCAATCTGGAACTCCCATATCCAGAACATCACAAACAAATTCAAACAGCAAGCTGCTGCATTTTACCCCTTATTAAAAAAAAGTCGTATCTTTCCCTTGAAAATAAACTGCTCATTCTCAGACTACTAATCTTATATACCAGCCCTCTATGTGTCAATCCGCATGATACAGAAATAGCCAAACTGGAAACATTACAAAATAAATTAAATTATTAGTCAAAGCACCCTGGTATTATAGAAATAATAAAATTAGACAGGAATTAAATATTTCAAATTTTAAAAAATTTTACAAAAAAATAATGGTTAATTTATACAAAAAAATTTAAAAATAATCCGACCATGATTGAAACGCCTTATATGCATGCCTTATGTTCCATTGGGAATTTTTCTAGTTTTCCCCTATGGAAGTGATGAAATAAAGTTCCACATGCGATAGCATTAAATTTTGCTGTGCCCCTGTTTCATTGATTGGATAATGAACAAGAATGCTTGAACTTTATTCTAAAAGTGAACTAGGTTTCATTCTATAAGAAAACTTCATGAACTATTGTTCAACATTGCACTCATAAGTTATGATTTTTGTTTTTACATGCAAGAATGTGATAATGAGTTGATTTTTTTTGTTTTATTATTTATTTCTGTATTTTGCATTAATATTTCATAGAAGAATTAATACAGAAAAGCTGTTAAAAATAATTGATGATTAAAATATAAATTGAAGTGATATTGAAAAAATATTGAAATTTTTTTAAAATACTTTATTATTAAAATTTATTTTTTAAAAATTAGTACTAAAAGTTTATACTAGAGTTTATTTGTGAAAATATGTATGGATTATTTATTTCCAATAAAGTCTACTTTATGACACATAAAAAAAATACATACAATTGTGTAGTGTGTCAACAATGTGCTGATTTGAATTAAGTTACTATCTTTCTGAAAAGAAACTAATATAAATTATAATAATCGTTCTCAATAATAAATCTAGCTTGATTAATTTCAGTTATTTAACAGCAAGCTTAAAGCTGGAATTAAAAATATTGATATTTGTCATATTAATACATCCATAATCTCCAGCAAAAAATTAAATCTTATTGAAACTGATTGAAAAAATGTTCCACGTGCAAAAACTTATTCATAAAAGAGAACTAATTGCTGAAATAGTTTAAATAATTTCTGGTCCTCATATTTTAAAAGTAATAATAAAATTCTTCATGCATAATGGTAATTTACACCAATCTTTAAGCCACATGTATTAAAAAAAGCTAAAAATGAAAAAATTAATATAAATTTTGGTTACACTAAATAACTGAAAATGTAAAGGGGAAAAAATAATCAAACAAAAATTTTATAAACTAAGTTATTATTAAAAATAAGAATAAATAAAAAACAAATTATTTAAATTAATTAGATTTATATTTGAGCATTTAAAAAAAATGTTTACATTTTTTTCTTCAAAGTAATTTTTGATTTCTCTTTTTAAGTTTCTCTTTCCATTCCCATATTATATTTATGTTAAATGAGAGACTGTTTTTAAGATTTAAATTTGGCCATGTCTCTTTGAGTGCATATCTTTTAGGTTTACTATTAATAGTTATCAGCATTGATTGTGCCAATAGTTTATTTTGCTCTACTGAACTATTTATGGAAATATTCTCTAATTTTTTTTTCAATAGAAATGTCAATTACTTTAAAACTATAAATCAATGAAATTTTGTAAATCAGGCTGAAATTATTAATGAAATTTACTTTTTGATGTATGCTGTATTTATATCAGTTTTTAATGTGTGATACTTTCAATTCTTTTGAATTTATTTTGGGTAATTGAATTGCTTAAAATAAGATTGGTTATTTTTATTTTCTTAAACATATTATTTGCTTTTTTATATTATGCTTTATTTGATGATAGCTCTGGAAATTTTATTTTCAGATTATTTTGAGAAAAGGATAACTTTTTCATCATGGTTATCTCTATTACAAAATTTTCTAATATAACAGATTACATGCTTTGCCAGATGTCAAAAAGAAATCCATTAAGATACATAGATTTTTTTACATAATTTGCTGCTTCGTATTTTATTTGAATTTTATTTTGACTTCAAAAATACTTAAGGTAAGAGTTGATTGATTTTATGTTTTGATAAGTATTTTTATTTGTTGCCTTTATTATTTTCTTTAAAATATTTTAATAAAAAAATATTGCAGATTACAAGGAAAAAAATAATTTTGAGTTGTGCTTAAATTTTGCAATTTATTTACTCGCATCATATAATTATAATTTACTAAACTAGGAATGAAAAAAAAACTGTAAGGAAAGAAAAAATGAGGTTTCCATTAAATGATGCATCTTATTCCAATTTTAATAATTTTTTTAAAGGAATAAATTCTTTATCCTAAGGAATTAATTTTAAATAATTCAGAGTAAATATTTATTATCAAAAATAGCATATTCTAATTTAGTTATTGTACTTTTTTGTTAGTAGTTTACAAA
>JAPDSC010161163.1:12522-33664 GCA_026290005.1 Latrodectus geometricus
ACAGAAACTGTTTATTAATTCAACAAACTAGATTAAAAAATTTCTTTTATATATATATATATATAACTTCCACAATCTGTTGAATACTTGTTGGGAGAGAAATAAGATAATTTTATTTTTGACAAGAAAAGTTAAAAGAAAAAGAAAAGCATCCTCTAGGACTTTCTGTTTGCACAAAGAATATGTCAATTATGCTTTTTGTTGCCAAATTGTTAATAATCAAATAAATTTGCCAAGTGTAAAGCAAATTCAAATGATAAATTCCACAAATAAAAATAAGATATTAGTTAAGTTACAATTTTAACATGATTTAATTACATAAAAAATAGGATAAATGGTTACAAAAATGTTTCAAATGTAATGTTTTCCTAACCCTTCATGATAACCGATACCCAATTTATTAATGCAATAAACAATTAAAAAGATTATTAAAAAAAATTTAAACATATTATTTATGAGATTATTACAATTTTTAAAAGTAATTAAAGTTATCAAAAATTAATTAGGGTAAAAGTATTATAATAAAAATTTCTAATTTTTTTTTCTATTTAAATGTTTTCAGAAAGACGTTTGATATAGTTAACAAACGTTTTCAATTTAGTAGAAAAATTTATATTTAAAAAAAACAGTTTTTAATTATATCACTGATTAACATGATAATTACTATTCAATCACATAAAGATATTACATTTTAATATATGAAGATAAAAATAAAAATATGTTAAAATCATTTACAATTTTGCAGTGAAAATTCCGTTAAAAAAACGATTAAAAGAAATCAGAAGTAGTAAATATTTTTAATTGCCAATAAAATAATTTCAACAAAAAAAATTGACCTAAGATGCAAAATGGAAAACGTGGGATAAATTGAAATGATAATTGTTAAAATGTATGAATAAATAAAATTTTGAATGTGTAACTAAAACAAAGATTTAAAAAATTCATATTTCAAAAAAAATTATTTTTATTCTTTACTTTAAATGCATTTATTTTTAATTTAATTTTGATACATTTTTGTTTAAAATTTTGGGGGGTATGTGTTTAGTAAAATAGTCTACTTCTTTTTAGATATAAGAGTTATTTGTCATTCAGAACTATCTTAATAATATTAATTAATATAATATTTCCCTATTTTATCAACAATATCAATGAATTAACAATTTTAATTATGAATTCCTAGAATATATTAATTATCACGAGAATAACACTATTATTAATTCACTAGAGAGAATACTCGATATTTTAATAACCAATAGTAATTGTTTAAGTAGAAATTACAGAAAAATTAAGTTCAATAAAGGCTTGAATGTTTATAACAGACCATAGCCGTTTAGATACATGATCAAATTAGAATTGGCTTTCTGAAACGGATATAAATAGCTATTTTAAACTTTTATTCACATTTCATTAACAGATGTAGCAGAGGAAAAGGACTAACAAATATCTCAACAAATCACGATAACGATCATATGTTTATTGTGATGGTCTGAAGACCATCAATGCTATCTATATCGCAAAAGGTCAAAGCACGATACGCAGCACATCTTCTGATGGAAGAGGACAATTTACAAACCTAGAAGAGAGAGCATTATGATTTTAATTAAAACATCAGAAATACCATTATTACCATTCAAATTACTGCTTTTTTTTCTTTTTATTCAAGAAATCATGTAATGTTTTATATGAAATAAAAGAAGGATCTTAAAACAATTTTTAGAAGTATTGACCTAAATGTGTGCATGCTTGTTAAAAGATTAATAAGTTGAAAATTTGAAAATATAAGGGTTTAAAAATAAGCTTCAAAATTTATTTGATAATCGTTATTAAGAATGCATTTTTGTGATTTAAATTTATAATGTGAGAAACTTCTTTTTTAAAAATTGAGAATATTAGTTGTTAGTTAAATAAGAAATACGTCTCTTATTTAAAAGCTAAGGATTCGTAAAATTTATATGAAGAAATAAAAAATTTAAAACTAGAAATTATTAAGATAATAACAGATTAAGAATATGCTCAAAAGTCAAGTATTCAAAAATATGTTTCAAAGTTTTTAATTAAATTATAAATTGAACAGAAGAAATAAGTGGAATGAAAACACAATTAGAGATTTGTAGATGCATAGCAAAATTTAAAATTGTTCCGTAAGTAAATAAATATGGAAAAGGATCCGCATATATTTCCAATGTTTTTAATTTTTCACAAAAATGATTTATTGCAAGAATGTTATGTATTTGTTGCCTTAAAAATTTTAATTTAAAATAAATACTCATTATATTTACATTTTTGGTAAATAATGACGTTTGAATGTCAGATGTCAGGAACATTAATTAATATTTTATATATTTAAGTCGAATAATATTTGTAACTACGAAACATTTTGAGAGTGGAAAATGAAAGTTAATAATTAATTAAAAGGAAAAATGTACATTCCAGTCAAAATATAAAATACACTTAAATAATAGAGGATTAACGACTTTTAAATATCTTACACACAATACAAATAAATTTGACGATAATTTCATACAAAAATGAAAATAAAAGAAAATTGCTGGAAGAGAATTTAAAAATGTTTGCCAAAAATAGTAGTGTATACCAAATTGAATATTTAATTTTGATTTATAAAGAAAAGAAGTAAGTCTCATGATATTATTTCTACCATTCAGATTACATAAATATTTAATATAATAAAACGGAATTTCGTTACAGTTTGAACATTACACCATAAAAAAAATGTTAATACATATAAATAGATGAAAAATGAATATTTTTCATTTATGTTGCAAATATGCAAAAGAGAGTGCATATTTTTTAAATATTATTTAAAAAATATGCACTCTTGATATTCTTCCTTTCCCTTAATCAGTTTGGTTATTTGTATTATTTGCATATGGCGTGTTTAGACTTATGGAGTACATGGCCTATTTTTATTTGCATCAATCAATATTTTTTTAAGATCAAGTAAGTAACAGAATCAATTACAACCACATTTAAAACTAACAATATTTCCATGAATAGAAAACTAAATAAAATTTAAAAATGTAAATCCGTGAAAATAGTGTTAGGAATTGATTCAAAAATTGGTAATTAAATGTTTTTTCTTTCAAATATTATATACGCAAGTACTATTAAATCTATGAAGCGCGTATGTTTAAAGGAACTTGTTAGAAATTAGGAAACACATTCTACAATCTCAATTTTGGTAAAACTTTCAATTTAGTTTTTATCGGCAATCATTAAAAGAAACAAAAATAGTAATATATACAAAGAAATTTAATTTGACGATAAGAAATTTTAAAAATAATAATAATGAAACTTTTTTAAAGTGAAAAAAACGGGAAAACTTAATTAAATAATTAATACACTTTACTAAGTGTATCTTTTTATTCAAGTCATGAACATATGAATGTTAAAATTCAATAAGAAACATTGAATTTTAACTATTTTTATATTAAAAGAGATGTTACTTTATTTAAATTCAAAAGAAAGCAAATAAAACAGCACATGGAATTGAGTATAAAAAAACTTAGTGAAAATATTTCTTGAGTGATTAAATTTCTCAAATTCAAGTATGAACGATTAACTTGGAAGAATATAGATTAATAAAATGTATGTTACTAAATTTAAGAATTGACGTTCAGAATTCAAAATTACAAGATGAATTGAAACGCGAGCAATTTAATATTCAAAAAATTAATTTTTGAAAAATATTTATTCTGACTGCAGCGTTTTTTTTTTTTTTTTTTTTTTTTTTTTTAAACATTTGGAAACGAAAAGCGAAAAGATGTTATTCTAAACTGTCATTTTGCATAAGAGTAAGTGGAACGAGAATATTATGTGAAATTATCAAACTTATCTACAATTGAAAGAAATAAAATTGGTAAATTATAAAAATATTCTTTGTAACATTTCAAAATTGCTTTAACAAAACAATGAAGAAAATTTTGCCTTAAAAAAGCGTAATATAAAAAATATCTCTTGAAAACACGTGATTTCCTTAAATAAATTCCACACAACTATTTCTTCAACAAATTTATATCATAAAATATTATTAAATAAGCATCTTTATTGGATTTAAGTTTTTCTACTGGAACCAATTTTTTATTAAAACAATTTTTGTTTAATTTTTCGTTTTTTGTATGCTTTTTAAATCTTATTTAATTCAATGAAAATTCTTAAATTCTAGTTGTTTATTTCTGATTTTATTTTAATTTCACTGAAAAGATATTAAAATATTATAAACAGAATCATACAAGTTTATTTTAATGGAGATATAACTTTATACTAAGTGATATTCTTAATTTATAATGATTTATAGGAGAAATTACGTTTGTCTTATAATGAAAAAATAGGTGTTAATTTATAATTAACAATGACTAGCATTTGGTTTCTTTTATTTTAAATTATATATAAAAAGACAAATCAGTCATCAACATGTTTAACTCATATGTTTTACATGATCGTATATGATATAACTCATGTAATGATTTCACTCATATATTATTAATCTTATTCTCGTCCTGCATAGATCCTTTGAAAGTTTATAAAGGTTCTGCTGTGAGAGAGAGTATAATTGTATTTCAAATTTTTCCATTATATAAGGTGCAATGAAATTTAGGAAACGTAAATTTTAATTTTTATTTTATTTTATTTTTATTTTTTTGTTATTAATTTCACAAATTTCTCCAAGTTATGTTTTTTCAACTACTTTAAATTTAGACTGATAAAGTAATATTTATTTCAAAGTTAACTCTTTTTTCTCGCTTGTTGATCTGCTGATTAATATCATGTAACTTGTTTTTACACAATCTTAATCAATCGTTCGGTTATGTTGATTATCGTAGTGTAACAATATTTTGTGAGAAAGGGATTTTTTCAGTGAATATTTCCATCTTACTTAATTTATCAAAGATTTAATTCTGATATTTCCTGATAATCAGCACATCATGACAAAATAATTTTGATGAGAACCAGAAAGTAGTGAGAAGAGTTCCATCATTGGAGGATAGTATGCAACTAAGATCAAATCGATAGAGTTTATGAGCAGAACCGAATGGACTTCACTTGGGCCTTCACTTCACTTGGGCCTCATTCCTTGAATTCCGATCGGGTTGGATGTTAGCAATGATTTGGAATGAACTTTAAACTGTAGTAACAGTGGTTTATTTAATAATCCTTAATTGAAGATTCCTAAAATTATTAGAACAATTGTTCGGTATAAGTTTTCTCTCTGATGTTTCAACGGCAAATCTATAGCGTTTATGATCGGAAATGTTAGCCAACTTTTTGGCGCTTGGGCCTTCATTTTAACAACTTATGGTTTAGATTCGAACTTCAAGATTAGTTGTAATTTAGATTTCACTTTGATCTATAGTTATTGGTATAATTAATCTTCATGTTTAAGTGATTATAATTGGATATCAAACTAACAAACAATGAAGCTTGAGAAACTAAGTTTCAAATATCATATAAAATTGGATTTAGTTTAGGTAGTTATAAGAAAGCAGAAAAATTGTTGTTACTTATGGCACTTGATGGAGCCCAAGCCTGCTCGTCTGAGGCTGAGCGAATGAAGTCAGAAAGAGTGCCTTCCATTTTGAATAGATCACCCTCTTAAAATGGGGGGAGTATGACTTGGCTCATAGATGACAGCTTTATCTGGGTTTTTGTATTTAGAGGATAGGAAGCCAAAAAAGACTAATTTCCAAGCCAAAGAAAGTCTAAATTAATACCTCTGGGAGTTCCTACCACACCCAGAGGTATTAATTTGGAATGGAAACATGGAGGACATTGTGAAAATGACATATTTTACGTGCTCCAGTCACCATTTTTGAATATAAGTCTTTAGTCGGTATAACATTTTGCGACTGTGAGACTTATGCCCTAACCAACTAGGCTAAAATGACTCAAGAAGGATTTTAATATTTGGAATATATTTATATAAATACATTTCCAAAATGAGTATTTGGAAATATATTTACAGATGTTTGCTTCCGAAGTTTGATTTTAAATATGGTGAAAGTTTATTGCAGTTACATTCGCTTTTTTAGCGATCCATACAAATTTGAGTAATAAAACGTCTCCAATATTACGTATCAATACAGAAAAATATATTAGGAGAGAAAACAATTGGAGATATTTCAAACCAATGTTCTGAAATAAAACTGTATGTAAAAAATGTTACATATTTAAATTAATAATATAAGACGTCCCTACATGTAAGTAATATATTAATATGTAACTTTTATTGTTACAAAGAGCAAAAAAAAATAATTTAATAACTATGGCACTGTCGCTATTTTTCCTTAATACTTGATTCACATTTTTAATGTTTATTCCTCTGTTATATAATACTTCTACACATATTATGGAGAAGAATCATACATTCTCTCTTTTTTCCTTATCTTAAGAGAAATTGAAATAAAAAAAAATATTCTATACGAAACACATCTTTAACGAAAGCTTTCAATTTATTGCGCAACGAGTAGACATGAATAATTTCGAGGATTTTTTTTTCCTATCTCAATCTGTTATAAATCTGATTCCAGGGAGACAAGATTCATTTTATTTTTGACGAGGAAATCCAAAAAAAAAGTCAACAATATGGTTTTCTGTATGCAAAAATGGGTTCGTGATAACTTTTATTATCAGTTTTTTATTATTTAAACAAACCGTTCAAGTGAAAATCAGTTTTATATTATATAAACACCAAAATTTCTTCAAACTTAATATTTTCATAGCCATTCATAGATATCAACAACTAAATAATTAATGCAATGAAGAAACAAAAGATTATTACAACTTCCATCATGTATTTTTAAATGATGTTTACTGTTAAAATACATTTTATCATAAAAAAATAACCTTCAAACTTTGATTTTATTATGGAATTTATCTGTGATCTGATTCTCTCTTTCTCATCAATTTCAATACTTTTTTTTAAATTCTCCAAGATTTAATGTCAATAATAGATTATCCATTAAATTTTCAACCCCCCATTTTCTCAGAGTACATTTAAAAACTTTCAGAATTTTTACGTTGCAATTCTCATTTTACCAAAGCAATATCAATGACTGATGTTTGAAGAAGATATATTAGACTACGCAGACTAAAAGTGTCGGTAACATTTTGCACTTTTACAATTTTTCAAAGAACACAGTAATTATTCCATAGCAATTAAATGGAATAGATAAAGAAAAAGCCGCAGACATTCATGATCTTTTATTCTTAGATAAATTTTCTAGACCTTGATGGCCTGATTGCTTAGGATGTCGTTCGCGTTACAGAAAATAATGAGTTTGAATCCCGGCTTAGCCGAAGATTTGTGTTCACTAATGGCGATTGGGGCACGTTAAATTTGTCATAATCACAATGTTCTTTATAATTAAATTCCAAATGAATATCTCTGCGGTGATTAGAGCCAAGTCATGGGTCTTCTCTGGCTTCAATCTCTAAATAAAAAGACCAAGAGCGTGCTGTCATCTATGATCCAAAGTCGTACTTTCATCTGCGTATAAGGTTGCTCTGTTCAAAATCGGAAGACTCTGTTTCTGATTTCATTCACCCAATCCATGACGGGTGGGCTTGGTTTCGCCAAGTGTCATAAAAGTAACAACAACACTTTACTTATCTATAGAAATATATACAAACACCGTCTATAACAGCGAATAAGTCTACTTTTTACAATTATTCGTTGCATTAAACTATTATGAATTTTGATAATGCGTGTGATGCAGTAAACTCCTGTATCATACACATGCAGTAGACTCCTGTATCATACAGTAAGCATATATATATCACTGTTTTGTTGCAAATTTAGGAGAAATTTTTCTTCTTTTGTTATTCATATTTGTTACATTTCCATATTTTGTATTTCATCATTGTTTGTTATTTCCTCTGTAATATTTGATAGACGTTTTATATAAAAATTTATTGTTACGAAATTATAAATCAGTAAGAAAATATGTTGCAGAGCTAGTAGAGAAAACTTTAAAGCATTAATATTTGGCATTCCTCTAGAAATCGGATATCTTTGTAATCTTTATTTTTTCATTAAAATTTCTTTGAATATTCAGTTCATAAATAACTTAAATATTTTTATTGAATGCAGTAATACTTTTCATTTTGGTGATACAGTTTTCTTATATATAATTCTCTCGAGCCATTTGATGCATATTACACTGGTCGAAATCCAGGAGATATTAGACAAAATTATTATTGGCTTTTTAAAATTTCAATAGTGAATCTTTATTTTAAATTTATTTTCCATTCAAGAGTCTAATGATCCTTCTGCCAATAAATCATTTTCGCAACTTGGGTTATCAGAATTAGTATAAACTTTGAATTAGCTCCACAGGAGCAAAATCAGCTGTGTGTTTATCCCAGATTAACTTAAAAAATCTGTGATTTATTTTTCAATTTTAGTTATGGCGTTTAAATTTACCTTTAACCGTAAATGATGCACCCTTAAACTCTAAATATCTTAGGGAGTTATGTAAAGAATTTAAATAAATACATTTTCTGCTCTGGTAATTTAGTAGGTGATGATACACAAACACATAGGATTTTTTTTACTCAGTTGGCTACTTGAAATAAAAAAAACATCACTTGAATAAAATGATGAGAGCACTCGCCTTATTAAATTTCCATAGAGCATGTGTAAAATTCTATGAAAAATTACCTTTCGGTTTCCACAGGTATACTTTTGCAGTTACGAATAACAAATTTCAAGTTAAAAATAATGAAACTGAGAAATTCTTATTATATAACAGAAATATCTCCAGTAGAATACTTCTAATAAGCACTAGTTTAATCTTTCAGTTAGGCGTTAACTCTAAAAATATATATTTATATCTGACTTGGAAAAAAAATAGTAAATATAGCGTTTTTAAATGATCCGAGAATAGGATAAATAAATATTTCATTCATTATAAATATTCAAATTTAAATTAACATGAAGTAATTAAAACGTGACGCAAGGCACGATTTTATCTTTCGGGGAACACTTGACCTCAGAATCAGATGACGCTTGGGGAATGGACACTCTTAACTCAAATACCGTTTGACATCTCATGTTGAGTATGCAGACTCGGCTTAATAACCATTGAAATAATGGGAGGCTTATCTCAATTTGAGAAACATATGCTAGTTGTTCTTCCTCTTAGAAAGACAACTGGGGAAATGATATTGGAAGTTCAATAAAGTTCTCTATTTGATTTATTCCATACTTTAACTATTGTAATCATTTTCGTGGGCAATGCTTTCGTCATCATGTAATTACAAAAGTCTATATCTGAATTTTTAGTTTGAAGTTCCTCATGTTTTTTAGGAACGTTGCTGCAGAAAAAACTTGTTGCTTATGTTTAGTAAAAAATATTTATGTATTATGTAAAATATTTAGATATTTATTAAAATGTATACAATTGAATTTTCAATTAAAATAAAAGTAATTTCATTTTAATGAATAAAATCAAAAATCAAAGCAAATTACAAATATAAATTTTAATTAAAAAATACAAATTTCAAGTTAAATATAATAAAATTGTATTCAAAGAATGTTTCTGATGGAATCTTTCTAGAAACACATCGGAATTATATATGGCTTAAATTGTAAAAAAATATATTATCCTTATCTATAAAATATAGATAAAAATATGTTTAAATTTATTCAAAGAAAAAGGTGAATCAAAATTACATTCATTTATTAAAATTTAAATGACATATAAATTTAATACAAATCACTGTAACAAAAATAATTTTATTTGATTAATTTTATGTATAATATTTTTTTCAAAACTTTTAATGAAATATTTTTTACTCTGTAAAACCAATAATTTTATCAGTACTTTAATATCTCAATATCACTTAAAATTAGACTTTCGCCACAAAAAATGTAAGCAGTTTCAACATATATTCATAGCACTATTAATTTTATGGAATGATTTTTTTAAAACATTTTCTTCTTGATCTCCTTACTCTGAAATACCTTATACCAAACCACGTGTGTTTATAAATATTTGATCATATCTGAATATTTTTTAAATTCTTCACGTATCGCAAGCTTTGAACAGTAAAATTATAACTAATTTAGAAAATAAGATCAGGAAATACAGTGTTGAAGAAAAATAAAATGCTTGTCTAATAATTTTTTAAATGTTTGTCTTCTCATTTTAAATAATACATGTTTCATTTTTGCAGAAAGAAACACGTGTTTCAATCTTATTAATTTCAAAACCAAATTTTATGGATTTTTATAATAATAAATTTTTAAAGTAATAATTGAAATCATTTGAATATTTGAACATACCATTGATACAAAGGTTTAAATATATTTTAAATATTCTTTTAAAAATACATGAATAATTTATAAGGATACATTTTTGAAAAATTTCTTTCAGCTAACGTTTTAGTATATATTTTCATAATTATTTTTATTCAAAATAGTATATTAATTTTGAGAAAGAAATTTGCACTTCTAAACGACGAATCTAGAAAGAATGAAAATAGTTATCATGGTAACACATAAAAAAATACCTTTTTCAGAGCAAACAATTCCTGATAGTGAATTATCAGAAAATTTATAAAGGATCATTGACCTCATTATAAGTTTAGATTTTATGAAATATATTTTCTGGCATCATAAAAAAAAACACTGAAACGTTTTCCTTAATAACGAAGATTACAAAGTTATCACTTATTGTAAAGTAATTAATTTTAGTATGTTTTCACAAAGGAACTGAATAGAATTATAAAATATTCAAGACTTACAAACGACAACATGAATATGAAATTATATGATAAAATAAAATATTTTAAAGAATTTAAAAAAAATTTTTTTACTTAATGAAGTCATACGGAAGTGTCTTTAAATTTTTTATTTGCTGTAAAAAAGTATTCCTTTAATTTTTTTTTATGTTTTTCATTTAAAAAAAGTGATTTAAAGAAAATTATTCATCCATTAATAAGAAGCATCATTAATGAAAAAATATAATAATCATACTATCTTCTTTTAACTGTATAAAATTAAAAGCTTAATTAAAAATGGAACAAAAATATTAAAAAAATGAATTATTTTGCAGATTTTTTTGATATACTTTACAGAGAAATTTAAGTAATAAAATTATTATACCTGTTTGCTGATATTTACAAAAAATTTGTTTAGTAAAATTTATAAAAAAATTATGGATGTTGTCAATAGAAATGAAACTTTTTATGGGCCATTCATGACAAAAGTGTTAAATTTTATTTTAAATGATATTTTTGTAAATTAATGCATATATTAATTTAATATAGCTATTTTTCATTAAAATTTTAATATTGAAATTGTTTATGAATATTAAAAGAATGCATAAAACTTTAATACTAATAATACAAATCGGATGTCTGTACAAATTGAAGAAAATGTGCTACATAACAAAAAAAAATTTTTTTCTCTTAAAATGCATATAAATGTTTAATGGACATTTTATATAAATTATTAGTTCAATTCAATACTTATGCATATGTTACTTTTTTTTATTACTATACATTCCAAAATAAATCTCTTCTTAATGATCACTAGCCACAGAAATTAGCTACAAATTTATTTATAACAACTTCGAATTTTCAAAAATAAATTTATTAAATTATTTTTTATTAAAAGTAAAATAAAAAACATTTAAAATAATTATTTCGCTAATATAAGTCAAATTATTATCTGAAGTTATAATAAATACAAATGCTATAATAACATTTGCTATGCTTCGCTATTAATTATTTTAAATCTAGCCAAAAATGTAGCAAAAATATAAAAATATTTCCATAGTTGAAATGTCACAACATTTGAGAGCAGATTTAAAACTAGTCAACTTAGGAGATTATTACTGAATGCAAAATACCTTATTTCAGCAAAAAAATCTCAAATTAATTTATAAATGGTAAAACCCCGCATATTAATTTTTAAATTTCATTAAATCTTAAATTAATTTATTTAAATTATTAAAACATGCATTAAATGCATAAAAATTATTTATCTAAAGAAGATAAATGCTGATTACTAAGCAATTTACAGTTGACCATCTAAAAATAAAAATTGTTTGTAAAATTAGAATAAAATTTATTTAAAATTCAAATTGAAAATTTTGAAGCATACCTATGAAGAAAATAGTGCAAGAATGTATAAAATAAAGCCATAAAAATGAACCAATGCAGAAAAATAATG
The DNA here is from genome assembly GCA_026290005.1 of Latrodectus geometricus. Lineage (NCBI taxonomy): Eukaryota > Metazoa > Arthropoda > Arachnida > Araneae > Theridiidae > Latrodectus > Latrodectus geometricus. The sequence goes on from JAPDSC010161163.1 coordinate 24,719, forward strand.
AATTAAGGAAGACTATTTTTGAAGGGCATATTTAAAAAGTGAGATTAAAAAAGTTCACCAAAATCAACTTAGTTGGCAAGCAAACTTTAAATGGAAATCAATCTAACGCTAAGATTAAATTATTAATTTAAAGTCTATGAAAAGAGTAAATAAGGATAAAGTAAAAAAAGAATAAAGGGATAATGAGTTTAAATTAAAAAACTGAAGAGAATTTTCAGAAATCAAAAGAGAAGCAATTGCATGGAGCCAAAACATAATAAAGAACGATGATTTGTTTTTTAAAAAAAAATTTAAGCTGGTTTTACTGGCAAAAAGGAACACAAGAAACTGAATTTATAAGGATTTTTAGATATTTTTAGCATTAACCATTAAAATATTTATGAATAAATATTTAATGTTAGATATATATATATATATATTAATGTAACATGGAAATATCTAGAGGAACATATATAGAGTTATATTGAAGTGTATTATTTAAATCAATCTAAAATTTAAATTTTGATCATTATGAATTTTAAATTATAAGGCATAATATAATATTTTATTGTATATCAATCTAAAACATAAATGATTTCGATCATAGTAGATTTTACATTATTAGGCATAAATTAATATCATATTGTGTATTAATTTTGCTATTCATATTGTGCATTCAGACGATTATTTAAATTCTGGAGAGCACAATAAGGATAACAAATTTATTTCAAATTACATTATTACGTAGTTTCCTTTAAAAGAGTTTACAAATAATAATAAATTATATAATAATAAATTAAATAAATGAAGGTTTATTTTAAAACAACCCTATTTGAGCAAAATATAAATTTATTTATTTTAATAATGAATGTTTATTAAATGTTTTAAAACCCTTCATTATTTTAATAATCATTATTTATATTTTTTATAAGTTTTGTTTTGTTTTCAAGCATCTGTTCAGTCTGAAACTCACCGAAATAAAAATTCAATTATTTTCTATAATTTGTTTCAATCACAGTAGCGAAACTAAGCAAATTTCACTGAATATCTATTATTATTATTTACGTATTTAAATTTCCTTTTCTATTCATATTTAAATGTGAGATAAATAATGTTTAATCTATTTATTTTCATAAATAAAAACATAAGTAAAATATTTTTACGAGCTCTAAAATAATTTTTCTTTTACTATGTTATTATTTTGTATCATAAAATACACATAAAATGTTAGGTAAAATTATTTCATTAGAATATATTATCATCCTTTTCAAGCAACAAAATATTTAACTCATAATTAAATCTAGAAAAAGAATGAAAACATTAAGAGAATGTTTGATTCATTAACCATAAAAAAGCTCTCGGTGTGAATAACGAAAAAATAAACAGGAATTTAAGTATTGGTTAAACGAAGTTATATTAAAGTTATGCTAAGTATTCTGTTTTTAATTATAATTTTTACATTTTTAAAAATAAGAATTGCTCTTAAGCACAAATATTAAAATAATTTGTATACACAATGAAATATGTATATAATATACATGTAGAATTCAGTAATTCTGTAGGCCGCTGTGGCCTGGTTGATTAGGGAATCGTTCTCGTTACCAGAGGGTAGTGAGGTTCGAATCCCAGTTTGACCTAAAATCCATCGTGCTTACTAAAGTTGACTAGGGAACGTAAAATATGTCTGGTTGAAGAAGAAGATAAATTTAATTGGTTGAGAACTTGAATATCTAAATTCATTCTTTTTCCTTTTGATCAATTATGTATTTTGTATCATTTGCATTTTTTGAGCCTAGTGAAATATGAAGCAAGTGATCTATTTTTATTTACATCAACAAATATTTTCTTAATCATAATTTATGTGTACAAACAATTTTACTCGTCTGTGAAATTCATGATTTTTCATGAATATGAAGTATTGAATAAATTCAAAAGCTAAAAATAATCTTAAAAATTTGTTATGGAATTCTTTTTTTATATAATATAAATTCAAGAAAAATTTGAACAATATTTTAAATAAATTCGTTAGAAATGAAGAAACACATATAACAATCCAAATGTTTATTTTATAAAACATTGAAATTAATTTAATTCGAAATTTTTTTCATTAACAATTATTAAAAGAGACAGAAATCGAAAATAATACTATATGCAGAAAATCTAATTTTCATGTTACAAATTTAAAAAGAATCATTTAATAATAAAAACAAAAATTTGATGTGTTTCTGAAGTGAAAACGGGAAAACTTAATTAAATATTTTACAAACTTTACTTTTTATGTATGTTATTAATTAAGTCATGAAAATATACACATATATGATACAATTCAATAAGCAATATTGATTTTTATCAATGCTTGCATAAAACCAGTTGTTACTTTATTTAAATTAAAAAGAAAACTTAATTGAAAGAAAGTAAAAAGTAAAACTAATTTAGCATGGAATAGAATATAAAATAATTTGCTGAAAATCTTTCATAAGTAATTAAGTCTCTCGCATTTAAATATGAACAATTTACTTAACAAAATGTAGGTCACAAAGTATTTTACTAAATTTAAAAAAAGGCGTACAGAATGTGAAAATACGAGCAGAAGTGAAATTAATGGAATTTTAAATTCATGAAATTCATTTTAATAAAATATTTGTTTATCCAACTGTTAAATATCTGCATAAGTTTTTTAATTAAAAATAAAATGTGGAAAGCAATGGATATTATTTAAAACACAGAAATTTTGTATAAAGATTGTTTGGGATAAGCAACGTTATCCGAAATTTCTAAAAATTCTGTAATTCAATAAAGTAAAATTGCTTACTCATAAAATTATTCTTTTTATATTTTAAAAATATAATCCTTATTTAAGCTCATTAATGAAATTTTTAAAAATAACTGAACAAAATAAAAAATATCCATTAAAAACTTGTTGGTGATTGTCTTAAATAAAGTGTCCATAGTTATTTCCTTCAGTCATTATATATCGTAAAATTATAATTAATAAGATATTTGTATTAGATTTCAATATTGATACAAGTATAAATTTACTATTAAAATGCATTTGTAATTATATTTTATAGTGAGTGACCTTTGAGCTGGCCAATGGATGAGTGATTAGCGTTCCTGATACCTAGGTTGTTGATTCTAATCCCGGTTCTAACAAAAAGAAAGAAAATTTAACATGAAAGAAAGAATTTAAGTAAGAAGGGAAACATGAACGTTTCTCATTTCTTTCTTTCTCTGTGTTTCTTTGTATTTTCTTCTGAGATGATGGAATGAATATGGTCCGCCCTATAAACCGGTTTGGGTGGTGTGACATGGCATGTGCGTATTCAAGAAGTCGAACTCCACGCCAAATAACGTTTCAATTTGAAAAGTGAAGCAGCGCTTAACATATTGCCTGCCTAGCTGGCATACAAATACAGCAACATCTTAGTGCCCGTTTTATGAAATTTTATACGATATTATGAAAACTCTTAAATTCTGATTATTTACTTCTCTTAAAGGGAAAACAAAAACATAATTAACCAAATCAAGTAAGTTATAATAAATAAAATTTTAAATTTATTACAAATTGCAAACAATGATTTTTGTCTTATAATCTTTAATTTATTCATTTTAACAATTACCAGAATTTAAATCCCTTTGCTACTAAAAAAAGAAAAAGTTTAAGGGAAATGTAATAGATAAAACTTATTGCTTGTTATGTATAGAACATTTAAATTTAAAAGATGTTATACAGCGAGCTGTGAAGTGTTATACTATTTTAATTTTCGACATTATGTAAGAAACAGGCATGTTTTAGAAACATTAATTTAAGAATAAGTAATATCTTTTTTCCATTAAATTTACCAAATTTCATTAATTTCGAAGATCTGCTATAAAGTTTCTCTGATTTAAAAATGGTTACTTCAAAAATAACACTTCTCTATTGTAAGATTCTATTGATTAATGTCGTTTAACTTTTATTTATCAAGACCTTAATCAATCACTGTGTTGTGTTGATTGAGTTCTCTTAAAAACCATTTTGGAATAATGCGATTTTTCCGATGAATATTTCCATCCCCCTTAACTTATCAAAGATTTAAATTTTTATTTAATGATCAGCATCCCATCACTAAGGAATAATTCTTATAAGAACAATAAATTAGTTTATAGGAAACTAAGATCGGAAAATTACAAATAATAATAATTTAGCATTATTTCTAAAACCATTAGATTAATATTCTACAGAAAATCTTATAGAGTTTGGTAGTATAACTGTTGGCTAAAGATCTGGATATCTTACTTTCCGTTCAACAGCTCATGGGTTGAATTCCGACTTTGAACTATACTTACTACACTTTAAACTATAGTTACTGATCACCTCAAGAGTAAGGGATGACCCGTAATTGTGAAATTAGCTAACTATAAGCTAGTAAAGTTAAGTTTTTAATGTGATAAAAATGTGATTTAATTTTAATAAATTAAAGCAGAAAAACTGTGAAAGAATGGGTATATTTCTATAGCAGAATGTTAAAAAAATCCTAGGAAATAAAATATGAATCAAAACTGAAAATAACCAAATTATTCTCAATGTTAAAAATTATTGTTTTAAAAATAATTTATGACACAACTGTAAACAATAAACTTTAAAAAGGGAATTATTTTGTCTATACCACAGTTAAAATCTTAAATTACGAATATTTTGATGAACGTTTCTTGAGTCTCTTGTCATTATAAAATAAAGTAATTGTTTTCTATTTAAATTATTTTGTTAGTTTAAATGGAGTAAACAATTATATTCTTAATCTTAAATATCTTCAAAATTTAAAAATCCTTATTCATTGATACCTTTTTGTCATTAAACAGAAATATTAAATATTGTAATAGATATGCTTTAATAATAAAAAATTGTACGTTTTACAAAATGAAATGTAATAATTTTTTTATTATTTTTTCATAGATAAACAAAAATTTTATGTTATAAACTTAAAAAAATCATTAGATAAAATCATTCACGTTAATATAAAAAAACTTTATTTTTAGATTAATTTATTATGTTAATTTGCAGATTTTGAATAGCAACATATTCGCTTTGTTTTCTGTAGTAATAAAAAAGACCTATAAAAGTATTTTTCTTTATTTTAAATCTTATTGGTTAGCTGCATATAATTTCTGCAGTGATTTTATAAATGTTTGCTGATATATAATCAAAACTATCAAAACTTAGCTAATATATATTGTAAGAAAATTAAGTTAAACATTCCGAAAAAAAATTTAACTAAATTAGGGAAGGACAGATAGTTTCTCAAAATATCTATTTTCATCTTAGAATGAAATTTTTAAAAGATCTTTCAAATCCATAAATAATGTTACCTCAATATGCTATGTGTTTACTCTTCTACATCCATCGGAAGTAACAAGAAACATCTAAAACATCAATGCGTACCGTTAAATTTCTAATGAAATAAAATTAGGTTTAAAATCTTACAATTTAATTTATTAAGAAGTAAATAAGATCCTTCCATGATAAAACGATAAATATGTCAGCACTCGTAAGTTCTAGAAGTAAGTTATTTTTGAAAACAAAATGCAAAAGTGATCTTTAAAACCTGAAATTCTTGGATATTTAAATAAAAGCGCGAATTACTGTAAAACATTAAAATTTCTTTACTCAAAGTTTGGAAAAATACTTTTGCTTATTATTAATATTTTCACCACAAAATTCCATAGCAAACATTTTAAAACTAAAAAAAAAAAAAATTAAACATAGATAAAAATTACTTTATTTTTGAGCACTACCTCATCTTTGCAAAATAGTATGCTTTGAATACTGCTTAAACTATAGAGACAACTAAATAACAATATTACGATTGAATGAAATCTATTTTTATGTTCTTAATTTAGTTAAATAAAGAATTTCAAATGAGGCATCAATTTATACTGTATAAGTTCAGTTAAATGAAATTTAGACTTTGATAATGCAAATAATAATTGATAGGCAAGTAACTAGTGAGAGAATCAGGTTCAGCTGTCTTAGAAAAATTTAGTTACAGTTACAGTGGCTGAAAAGTTTATATATATTTATATTAATAATAAAATCTCTATATAGACTATTGGCTAGTCTGACGTAAAAAAATAATATTTTGTAAAACTATTAAGCATTGCTAATAAATGTTTTCATTTATACAATAATTATTTAAACTTTTTTTTTATAACAATGTAAAAAAATCGTTATAAGCGTTATTCTCATATTCAGTTTTTTAAATACACATGTCAGATTTCAATAGGACTTGGAATAAACATGATATTGAAGTAACCGTTAAGCCACTTCATAATTTTTTGCTTCAATCAGTGATATTTAGGAATCACAAATAATATTTAATATTAATTTTAAAATACGCATTTCTGATATAATTAATTTTTAAAAATTGCCATGTACATCCTATGATATTTATTATTATTTAGACTACAAAAATACGTTATAGAAGTAAGAACAATAATAAGTATGACAGACCACAAACTTTTTCTCTTTCTTATATATTATATTAATTCCTATGTATTATATTAATTACTTAGCTTAAACTCTGAAACAAATATCTGAATTAATGCTGAACTTTCTAAAAAGTATATGATATAATTAGAAAATTATAATGTAAGGAAACATCTCATTTATCATTATCCAAACTAAAGCTACTTTGCTTTAATTTTAATGAAATGTGTCATTTACAGCATTAAAGATTTTTGGAATAAGGGTTAAAAAAAATTTGTTAAAATAATAAATATTATTAAGGGGTTCGTTTTAGTAAAATACCATCAGAAATTGCTCTAAACATTCATTTTTGTGAATGAAAATGGCAGACTTTTCAAGTTACTAGTTTTAATAACTTTTGAAACAATTATTTTTGTAATAAATATAATTCTATGTCATATTTGTGTAACCATAAAATTGCGAAATATATAATTTGTTTTACAAGTTAATCAATAAATAACTGTAATCCATTTTCTTATTTAAAGCTTTGGTACAAAAATTTTAGATTTATATTAAATGTATCACATGACTCTTGTGTATACAAATAAATTTTTTTATTAATTGTTAACTTATAAAATTATTTATTAATTAATTTTTAAAATTAAGAAAACTCTTTTTGTAAAAATGGATTTAAGTGTTGAGAATTTGCGGTTTGTAATGTAAAAAATTTGAAAAATAAAAAATTCTTCATTAAAATAGAAATATATATTACGTTTTATCCTGAAAATATATCACTCAAATATATTGAAAGATAACCCACATTTAAAATAAATGAAACTTTTTTTTTTAAATTAAGGGAAATATATATTTAAAAATTAGGTGTGGATTATGTCATTACTTTTTATACTAAATTGACATATTTGTCAAATATATCAGTAATGACAATATATAAAATCTGTCTTATGATGAAAAAATTATTGCAGAAAAATTTAATTTAGTATAAGGACCTCTTAAAATGTTGCTTAAAAATAAAAATAATAATTTTATTATTAATAATTAAATTATAATAATCACTAAAGCTTGCTTATTTATATGATAAGTAAAAACATTTATATGATAACATGGATACGGACGCTTCATTGGCTTCGGTCTCGCAATCTCAATATTGTGGGTTCGCTTCCAAGCCGACTAAAGACCATCCCTAATGGCACATAAAATATGTCGTGGTTGCTATGTCCTCTGTGTCCCCATTCCAAATTAATACTTCTGAGGGTGGTAGGACCTGGGTCTTCCTTGATTTTTTGTCTCTAATTTCAATGACGCAGATGGTGCTTCCATGTATATGCCAAGTCGTACTTCCACCCTTTTGAGAAGTTGCTCTGTTCAAAAAAGAAGTCGCACTTTCTGACTTCGTTTGCCTAGTTTAAGACACCATACGATAAAGGACATATGAAAAAATATGATAAACAGAAAAATTCTTAGAAAATTAAATTAAATAAATTTAAGTAATGTTAGATTTATTTAAGTGTTTGTAGAATAATAATGTAATTTATTTAAGTGTTTGTAGAATAATAATCATCTGTAGCTGTTTTCTAGTCTAAAGGCTTACAATCAGTTAAATGGTGGTAGAAATATTTCTACTTTGGAATGAAAAATTACTATTTTGGATAAAAAATTTTCGATAACAAAGAAAAATATTTGTATTTTGAATTGTATTCTCATATTTTTGAACTAATATGAATCAAGTCTATATTTTTATACAAATCTGTAATTTGAATAATTTTAAACTTTGTATAATGTGCATCTTCATTAAACTTCATTTGATTTCACTTTTCGCAAACGGTATCTGAGCAAAAAGTAAATTTATCCCTATTTAAGAGTAAAACGACATAAAAATTACGGAATTAAATTTAGAAGTATATTAGCAAACTACGAATATGAAATTAACAATCAATGATGTCTTAAAAAATGGTTCATCAAATAATTTAAGCAATACTTCAAATATTTTTAATAAATGTTTCATAATTCAATATTGATTTATTGTATTAATTCTGTTCTCTTTATGCATCAGTATTGTAAACAGTCCCTACAAAACAACCAATTACAGTATCCATTTTAAATGAATATTTCATGTTCACTACAGGTTATAATGTTAAATTATATATATTAAAACATATATGATTTAACACTATAATCTATTGTGTTGAAAAGAATTTGTAATTATTTTTTATATAAAATGTTATACAATGAACATTTAAGAAAGTTTTATGTAAAAATGAATAAAAAAGTTAATTATTTTTCTAGATACTTCTAACGGAATTTATATCAAAATTCAATCAACTAAATTAATTGAGCTAGTGCAAAGCCTCATTTTATTTTGACGAATATTTTTAATTCATACATGTAATATTTTAATTATTAGATTTTTATGTTATACTATACATACTTTTCAGCGACAGAGATAGAAGGTTTATACAGATATATATATATATATATATATATATATATATATATATATATAT